>JANAVB010021489.1:0-17764 GCA_029216955.1 Iris pallida
TATATATATATATATATAATAATATATATATAATATATATATATTATAATAGATATATATATATATATATATATAGAATATATATATTATAATATATCTAATATATATATATAATATTTATATATACTATTATATATAGGTATATAATATTTGTATATATATATATATACTTTATAATTAAGTATTGATTTTTAATTAGATATATATATATATATATATATATATATATATATTAATATATATAGTATATATATATATGTATTTTTAACATATGTATGTATATATCCATAGTATAATTTACCTTATAAAATATTAATATTATTTTTGTACTTTTACCACTTTGTTTTTTGGGTGTATTTAAATTACTGCAACCATTTGGTGTCCAAGCCTAGCATGGGTTTTTGGGCCAAATGTGTTTTCACACATTCAAGACCTGTACAAGTCATATTGGACTTGATTCATGGTCTTGGGTCCGGTATTTGAACTTTGTTCAAACTATGTACATCGACAAATACGCAGATAATTAATTATTTAATTTCAGATGTGTGCCATGCTGTTTTGGATTTCTAAAATACGTTAATTGTGCTTTAAAATTCTAAAAAAATAGTATTAGATACTATGTTAATTTAGCTAATTTAGTATAATTTTTATAGTATTTAATTTATCGTTTGTCACTAGTTTGACATATGAAACCAGAACTCATTTTCTGTATACTTAGGAAAACTGATTTTTATAAAATACTTGTACTGGTAATAAATTCCAAAAATTAAATAATTTCTATAATTAACAAGGATCTTTTTGGTACTTATTTATGTAAAATTAAGCTTTTTGTCTATCTCAAAAAATTGTTGGAACACAATGTTCATTTGATTTTTATTGAATAATTACGACTTGCAACTTTTGGTTATTTTGAGTTTTAGCCGTTATTGAACCTCATCCCTCACTAGAGTAAAGACCCTAGAAAGTTAGTTATAGTAGTGTGTCACCCCACATTGGTCTCCTATGCTAAAATCATCATTTTGGCTAGGTGCCCAGTCACAAGTTGTATTGTACCAGTTAGTGTCCTAGTATTTAGCTTAGTGTAAAAACTAAGTTATGCATTTATTTCTACAGTGATGAGTTACCAGACATCTATAGCACTTTTATCGCAGCTTGCTTTGCTTGCTTTGCTAGAGGCAAGTATTTTCTACAAACTTTACATACTGTTACATAAATGAACTGCAAATCCAACCATGTTAAATGCTGATCCTTGGGATAGCAAGTTAAAATGTCACATGTTGTACTTTCCTTACTACCATGCTTAGAACAGTCTTTATGTATCTCTCACATGATTAGAATATAGGTTATGGGGAAACTGACAGTTGAGTACGTGATCATGTCCCCCTATAGTAGCGAGCGAGGTCGCATTTTATATGCATACCTTGCCGCAGGTCATTATCCCGTATTTCTGTACGGATGTACACCTATGCTTGTTAACTTGTACGTATGTACATTTTATTTATATGTACTATATGGTTTGTACACCTATTGACGATCACGTATCTGCTACAGTTTTAAACATTACATATACATCTGTCTTTATGACATATGTATCTTTGCCATGATAGACTATATGATGCCATGTTCTAGTTATTTTTCTTATATTCATTTCCATGTTTCATATGCTAGTTTGTTAGTTTCAGTACTTGCTTCCGTCCTGACAGGATAATGTTGTAGGTGTCCTCACTGAGGAGGAGTTACTCTGCGACTCATATTATGGAGATACTGCCGAGGACCGGCTTACTTTACGAGGATGTTCATACGGGAAAACTCGTCTAGTTTGCATAGCTGCTTGGGATATTTAGTGTAATCATGTATTATACGACGTGTTTGTAGCTGGACATGTATCCAGTTATACATTTCAGACTTGTACTTTGGACATTTTACTATATGAGACGATTTTGTGTTTGGAGCATTTATGACTTTTATTCACTTATAGAACGGTTAGACATTTAGTCTTATCTTGTTATCTCTAGAACAGCTTACTCTGTTTTATCCCAAACACAGGCTGGACATGACTCGGCCCGGCCCAATAATTTGAGTAGCGGGTCGGGATAATGCCGAATTACTATCAGTGGAGTGAGCACGGAGAACTTGTATCTTTAGCATCGGAGTACGAGCCTTATATGGATGTCCACAACAACGCTCCTTACGACGATAGGTTGGTGAACATGGTTTTCGACGCGGCCGGGCCTAGTTTCGATCCAGATGATCATGATGCACCTGAGGAGGCACCGAACCCCGATGCTGTACAGTTCATAGAGTTGCTGGAGAATGCAAGGACTCCATTATATCCTGGTTGTGAGGATCATTCACCGTTGGAGGGGTTACAAGATTTTGAGCATCAAGTCCGATTTTAACATGTCGCAAGATTGCTACAACCGTCTTATGGAGTTGCTTATAGAAATATTGCCTGAGGGTGCGAAGTTGCCTTAAGACTTCTACCGGTCTAAGAGGACGGTTAGATCGCTCTGGATGGGATACGAAAAAATCGATGCATGTCGCAACGGGTGCATGTTGTACTATAAAGACGACAAGGATGAAGACGCCTGCAGATTTTGTGGTGTCGATCGCTACAAGGCATGTGGTAGAGGAAAGTCTGTCGGTGCCAGGAAGCCTACCTCTTCGATGCACTACTTGTCGTTGACGCCGCGGTTGCAGCGGTTGTTTATGGTGAAGGAAACTGAAAAACATGAGTTGGCATAAGCGGAAACATACCGAAGGAGTGTGGATCACCCATCTGATGGAGAAGCATGGAAGCACTTTGATCGAGAGTATCCAAATTTTACTTCTGATCTGCGTAATATCAGATTGGGTCTCTGCTCCGACGGTTTACCCCATTTGGACTTTCGGGATCCTAATATTCGTGTTGGCCTGTGATCGTCACCCCGTATAATCTACCGCCTTGGATGTGCATGAAGACTCCGTATATGTTTCTCACCGTTATTATCCCAGGTCCAAACAATCCGAAAAGGAACATCGATGTGTATTTAGCCGTTGATTGATGAGTTGAATCAGCTATGGGAAGTAGGTTCCAACACGTACGATGTATCTAGAAAACAAAATTTCGGATGCGGGCAACACTTATGTGGACATCAACGACTTTACGGCCTATGGAATGTATCTGGATGGAGTACGCATGGTCGTCTTTTATGTCTGTATTGCATGGACAGCACTAAGGCTTACCGTTTGAAACACGAAGGCAAACCGTGCTTCTTCGATTGTCATCGACAATTCCTGCCGAAGGATCATCCGTACCGGAGGAACAGGAATGCTTTTCGTGCTGGCGTTGTGGAGAAGGCTAATCCCCCGCCAAGGTGGACCGGATACACGATATGGGAAGAGGTAAAAGATTTACCAAGAGCTATTGAGCAGCCTGCTACGGGCTACAAGTGTGACGGATTTGGTCGCACTCATAACTGGACGAAGAGGAGTATATTCTGGGATCTTCCATATTGGAGCACCAATCTGATTAGACATAACCTTGATGTCATGCATATCGAGAAGAATATGTTTGACAACATAATTAATACTGTAATGGACGTAAAGGAGAAGACAAAAGACAATCCAAAGGCTAGATTGGACTTGGAAGAAATATGTAGACGTCCTGCATTGCATTTGATAGAGGACGGGAATGGGAAGTTGAAGCAGCCTAAGGCAATTTCTCACTGGAGAAGGAGGATAAAGTGAGACTTTGTAGGTGGATTCAAGGTCTGAAATTTCTAGATGGGTATGTTCGAACTTGAGAAGATACGTCGACCTCAAGGAGAACAAACTGACAGGTATGAAGAGCCATGATTGTCACGTATTCATGGAGCGATTAATTCTGATTGTATTTCGGGAATTCTATCGCAGGCAGTTTGGGATCCATTGACGGAGCTTAGCATATTCTTCAGGGACCTTTGTTCTAAGAAATTGCTCGTTGATCGTCTAGAAAAGCAAGAGAAGGACATTGCGGTAACACTGTGCAAGCTAGAGAGGGTGTTCCCTCCTGGATTTTTCGACTCTATGGAGCATTTGCCGATTCATCTTTCCTATGAGGCACGTGTTGGTGGACCCGTCGAATATCGATGGATGTACCCGTTCGAGCGACATTTGAGTCACCTAAAAAGAAAGGTGAAAATAAGGCTCGGGTCGAGGGTTCTATTTGTGAAGCCTATATTCTCGAGGAGATTACAAATTTTGCTCTTCCTATTTCAAACTCATGTTGCTATGAATAGAACGAGGGCTCCAAGAAACGACGACGGATATGAAAATTTAATGATGAAATACTGAAAGTATTCAATGCGTCCGGAAAGCCTTCGGGGAAAATAAAGAAGAGTTATTGAATGACGAAGAGCTAAGGGCTGCTCAGTTGTATGTATTACTCAATTACGACAAGGATGAAGTGGAGAAGCTAGGGGGTAAGTAACTCAGGATGATGAGTTTACGTAGTATAAGCTAATATTATTGTACTAATCGGCGGTTGCTTCGTTGTTTTCCAGCACATATAATGATGAGTTGAGGCTGATTAGACCCTACCTAACAGACGAAGCATTAGAACAAGAAATGAGACGTCATTTTCCTTCTTGGTTAAGCCAATATGTAAGTAGCTCGGTAATTACTGGCCTCTTCTAATGCAACTGCGCAATAAATACCTTATTATCGCTTCTTTGATATTCAGGTCGATCGTCTAATTTCACCCGAGATTGAATTAATTAGAATTCTTGCCAAGGGACCAATTACTTTTGTTAAAATATGGCCAAGTTACTGTGTCAATGGCTTTCGGTTCAAGTCGACAAATGCTCCGATCAGAGACAGCTTCCTGGATCTTGATTCCACGAAAAACAGTTGTTTGTGTATCAAGTCTTCGAACTACAAAGACGTCGATCCAGGAAATAATTTCTTTGGCATCTTGTGAGAGATTGTGGAGTTGTCATATAATAATGGCAGAGAACCTGCAAAGATTGTGGAGTTATTCTAGCAACTCAGGCTCAGCTCGTGTACTTCACAGCTTATCCGAGACGGGAAGCAACGAAGTCTGACTGGTGGGCAGTATGCAAGACTAAAGCCAGAGATACTTTTGATGTTGACGAAAAAGCTTACCAGGAGGGCGAGCTACCTCTTGTAACCAATATTGTCGATGTAGACTCCACGGAAGTTATGCATTACACGACACATAATGTAGAAGATGTAGAATTATCTGAAGAGGAAGACGAAGCCGACGAAGGCGAAGATGAAAGTGAAGATGAGGAGGAAGAGGAAGATGAGGTCGAAAAAGACGAACAAGATGATTATTCTGAAGATGATTGAGAGAAATATACTTATCTGAACTTAGATGTTTCTTCTAGAATATATTATCTGGACTTAGATATTTATTGTAGAATGTATCATTATATGTTGTCTTGGTTATCTTGTCTTTGTTGTACTTTCATATTTCTAGTCTCTATTAATTATTGTACTTTCATATTTCTAGTCTCTATTATTTGTTGTACTTTTATATTTCTAGTCTCTATTATTTGTTGTATTATCATATGCTATTATCAGGTATGGCAGGTCATCGCGGAGCGTTTCGAAGGAGACAACGAGGTCACTCTCCTCCTGTACTTCCTACAGGTACTGCTAGAGGACGGAGTTTTCCTTTACCTTATTTTGGTACCGGCTCTGGATCCTCGTCGCCGATTACTCCTCCATATCGGACAGTAGGTGGGCCTGCTGGGATGACGTCACGTGGCATATCTTCTGGGACGAGTAGTTCCAGGCCTGTTGAGAGTGCTCGCCCGTCTAGCGTTCCTACTGCTGATACGACTGTTTTCCATAAATAAATTTCTTTATTTATTGTGTATCTGGGAAAATTACAACTGTAGGAATCTGATCTAGAAGACGATCACTTTATCCCTTGGACTATGCGAAGAAGAAAAGCTCTCAAAATTTTGACAGTAGATAACTATGTATCTGTCCAATGAATGAGAAAAAGAACTCTATTTATAGAGTCAAAAATAATAACTGAAAAGATAACTGTCTTCACAGCCTGTGCTTAGTTGAAAATTATGCAGGATTTAACATACGCAAGGTTGTGAGCAGTTACTGGACGTGGCCTGTAACTGTTGGACACATGGCAATCATGCATGAGTCGTGTGCAAGTTACAGGACATGCAGGCGAGAGATCAGTGGCATGGCTGCCACGTACTCCAATTTGATGAAATCCACGCAGACTTGTTGAAGACGAAATCCACGCAGACTCGGGGTAGAAAGCTTCAAAATCTACACAAACTGGGGGCAAGAAGCTTCAGAATCCACGCAGACTTAGTGAAGACAAAATCCACGCAGACTTGGGGTAGAAAGCTTCAAAATCCATGCAAACTTGGGACAAGAAGCTTCAGAATCCACGCAGACTTGATGAAGAAAACTTCAGAATCCACGCAGACTTGAGGAAGAAAACTTCAGAATCCACGCAGATTTGAGTGAAAACTCAAAATATACGCAGACTTGGGATAGAACTGCCAGCTGTCTTGATTCAGCGTGCCTCGACTGACACAAAATCTCTGGCAGTGATTGCTTTTGTCAGTCACATTAAATGACAAGAAGCTCTTTTGGTACGCCAACTTGACGAAGGTTGAGTCTTGCTGAAGAAGATTTCGAAAATCACGCAATAGACGGCTGTGATCTCTCGAATTCTGTGCATACGTGGCATACGAAGAGACATCCTTCGACTGTTGTGCTGTCAGTCATAATTACTCTCTGACAAATGATGAGCTGTCTCCCCAGCGTGATTTGTAAATATTGTCCTGATCAACTGAGCGTGACTTTTGACTCTGTCCTGATCAACTCAGCGTGACTATCATTTTTAAAGGCCTACAAGACCCCCTTCAAAGTTTTCGAAAAATTAAAAAGACTTCAAAATTTTCAAAATACTTTGAAAATAAGATGATAAAATGAAATCAGTCACGCTGAGATGACTTCAAATTTTTCAGAAGTCGGAAAGACTTCGAAGTTCTTTGAGAATATCCAAATGAACTTATTAAATGTCATGATGACTCTTCATTTTCCGAGACTGATTACATCCAGTTTATGGTGGAATATGAACCGCCGGCGAGCTCTGTTATATAAACAGGGAGAGGATTCATTTAATCTTCATCTTACGTCAACATGACACCAAAAGAGAAAGCTGAGGAAGAAGTACGCAAGTTGGGCTTTTGTTCCCATGGTGACCCCACTTTTGGGGGTGAAGAGCCAGAGCCCCTTGTCTTCGAACTCAAAGATGATCCCTTGCAACTAGCCAAGAATTTCTTGAGCTATTTTGGCTTAGATGGCTCGTTCTCTTCTGATGGACGCAGCCTCATAGAGCAGCGTGAAATGTTGAAGGCTCTGTTACACCGTATGGGGGTCAAAAGCGTAGAAGAACTAGGCATTAAGCTCAGTCGCTCTGGAAAATAGAGCGTGTCTTTTGTGCTTTTGTTGCACTCTTTTTGTTTTGTCTTTTGTAAGGCCATCAGTGCCTGTCTTGAAGAATGAAGTACAACTTCTGTGTTTAATCTGCGTGCATTAATGAAGAATATTAATTAGCACCCTTTGACTATTTCCAATGTTGCTATGTCTTCCAAAGCACACGTAACACTCATTCCACGGTTTACGAGCGCTATTTATGCGGATCTTTTCCAAGAATAGACTTGTACTTTGCCCTTTAAATAGATAGAAGAGTTTCACAGATACTCATCTCCCATTCCTCTTCTTCTTCTCTGAGAATGAAATTTTTGGGAGATTTCACTCTCAAACAGGAAAGCAATATTTTCTAATGTTCGACTTCTGCGCACTGTATCAAACATGAGTTTGCCAATCCTTAGCACCAAACTTAAAGGTAAGTCAGTGTAATACGTGTATTATTTTTGCTGTTGAAGATAGGCTTTCTGTTTCTTGTTTCTGATTTGAACAATACACGCCTGTTTCTGTTTGATAAATGCACGCTGAATGATTTCTGTTGATCTAATCTTTTTCTTCTTAATTCTTTCTGCAGAAACTTGGCTGAAAATTTTCTTCAGAACTGGCATTGGGGATGTGGATGCTGCGGAGAATATCCTGCTGACATCTACATCAGGGAGCTCATACGCTTTTGATGCATAAATCAGACAACTCAGAACTCTTCGTGGGATAGAAGGGTCTTCCTCAGATGGTAGGAAGAGCCTTTATACACGAGAGTTGGATGGTGGAGTCAACTCTACCCCGAGAAATTGGGTAGTAGAGTTCTTTTCACGGGAGAACTAGGAATTGTATCCCAAGGTTTGGATACATTCCTGTCTTCCTTGAGAGGTTACCCCCAATCCACCAGTTGTATTGGCAGTACCACGACTTCGGGCTGCCATACTCTGTGGTTCTCCTCTCGTCTGAGAGAGAAGACCAGAGTTTGATTCCTGCTGATCTGGTCGTGACTGGGACCCAGACAGTCAAGAACTGCCACCAACAACGAACCTGACGGAGAAGGTCCGACGGAGAAGATCCAAAGAAGAAGATAGATCTCTATTAGGTTATTATTGTGGTGTAGAATGAAAATCCAAGATTTGTAATAGATTTTCATTATGATTTGTAAGAAAGTCTAAGAAAATGTAATAGACTTTTTGCGGTGAAATGAGAATGGAAATGATAATTCTTCTATGCTCAAAGATTTGTATTTGTGGATGAATTGTGGACATGATAGATAATGAAATCTTCTTTTTTGTTTTAGAGTATATGATATTATCAGAGGTATTATGGACATGATAACATGTAGGAACTCAAAAGAAAATAGATTAATTTCTATGCAGAGGTCAAAAATGACAAATGAGCAAGTAGATTCGGAATTGATTCAGAGGTTATGAAAACGTGATCAATAACGAATCCCCACTTAATAAATTGATAGAAGATCATGAACGGACGAATAAATGAACGGATGAACCGTCAAGTATTAATGAATGTGTGAATCGTCGGATGAACGCAATTAATGGATGGATGAACCGTCGGATGAACGTGACGTTTCATTATTTGTAGAACTTCTGCCTATAAATATAGCAGAAATCTGACAAGAACGAACACTTCTTCTTTCAAACATAAAATGTCGTCTGAAGAAGCATCCAAGAAAACTGGAATTGCTTCAAAAGTTCAGAAAGGCACTGAAGAACACCCTGCTGATCCAGTTCAATCGAAGAAGACGGAAGCAGACGAAGGTTCGTCTGCACCCAAGCTACCAAGGGACATTCTGGATTTCTTGCTCGAACCAGGAAAGTCTGAAGAAGAAGCAGCCATGAGGATGGCTGTTTGCAATTTCCTCGTGGGTTCTAGCAAGGAGGTTCTCGACTCTTTTGCTGATCACGTCTTCGAGAAGGACGGCAGTAGCCCACATCCAAATGTAGAAAAGGATGATAGTGATCTTCTTTAATATCATGTATCATCATTCATGATAAAAATAAAATAAAATTTTTATTTCTAAACATGAAACTGTCTGATGATTACAAGCATTTACATTTATACATAGTACTTTTTAAGGAATTTGCCATTAATAGGCATCAAAACTTTTCGACCATCCAATTCTGAGAGTTGATAAGCTCCATTTGAGAAAACTTTGCTCACAATATAGGGTCCTTCCCACTTTGCGTCAAATTTGCCCTTGCTCATATGAGTCATAGTCATAGGACGTCTGACTGTTAGAACAAGTTCTCTTTTTTGATACGCCCGAATTCTGACTTTCTTATTAAAAGCTCTTGAAATTCTAGCTTGATAGAATTCAATATTCTGTTGAGCAGATAATCGCTTTTCATCCAGAGCTTCTAATTCTTGAAGTCGAAGACGATCATTATTTTCTGTAGTGAGTTCATTAGCAATTGCTATCCTTAAAGAAGGAATTTGAATCTCTAATGGAAGAACAGCTTCGCAACCATACACCAGAGAGAAGGGTGTACATTTAGTAGCATTACGAACTGTAGTGCGATAAGCCCACAAACATTCACCGAGCTTCTCACTCCAATTACGTTTGTTAGTAGAGATAAACTTCTTTAGGAGTTTGATGATGGTCTTGTTGAAAGCTTCTGCTAATCCGTTAGCTGCCGGATTATATGCGGTAGAAGCCACATTGTTGATCCGGTGATCGTCACAGAATCGAGTAAACTTCTGACTGACGAACTGTGGTCCGTTATCATGAATAATGCGTCGAGGAACACCAAATCTGTAGATGACGTGGTGCTTAATAAAGCAAATGACATTGGACGTCTTAACTTCAGACAAAGGAATGGCTTCGGCCCATTTGGAGAAGTAATCGGTTATTGCAAGAATAAACCGATGACCCTTGGATGACGGCGGATTGATCGGACCAATAATGTCCATGCCCCAAGCTTCGAAGGGCCATGATACTGCCGTCGGATGTAGAAATTCCGAAGGTTGATGAATAAAATTCGTATGGATTTGACAAGCTTTACACTTCTTTGCATATTCGATGGCGTCTGATACCATAGTAGGCCAATAATAGCCCATACGTCGAATACGGTCTTGAAGTTTTGGTCCAGACTGATGTGCTCCACAAATTCCATCATGTGCTTCACGAATAATTTGTTGAGCCTCGTCACCGGTAACACATCGGAGAAGTAAACCATCATAGGCTCGACGATATAAGGTCTTTGTTGTATGATTATAATAGAATCGGAATGATCGTCGTCTGATAGATGCTGCTTCACTCGGATCATCCGGAAGAATATCATACAATACAAAATCTAAGAAAGGAAGTCTCCAATCCATATCCGTATTTTGATTCTCGGCCGAATGACTGAAGATGAATTCCATGCTGGAATCAGATGAAGATGATAAAGATTTACGACTAAATCCAAATCCTCTTGTTGTGTTGACGTCATGAGATATTGATTCTTCAATGTCAACTGGAAGTCCTAGGGTCAGGTTATTTTCAAGATGAAATAATTCTCGATTGCGAACAATAATCATTTGTTGTCGTCTAATTGGGATAGCCAACACCGCTGCAAGATTAGCTAGAGCATCAGCTTCTGTGTTACATGCTCGTCTAACATGTTCAATGAAGAATTCTTCAAACAAAGAAGCCATAATTATAGCTGATCTATGATAAGGAACCAGATCTTGATGGCGGACTTCATAAGTACCCCTTATCTGATTGACAATGAGTTTAGAGTCTCCGTACGCCTCCAAATGTTGAATATTTAGATATTTAGCGAGTTGAAGACCAATGAGTAATGCATTGTACTCAGCTGCATTGTTTGAACACGGCTGATCGAGAGAATAAGCTCTTTGGATAGCAAGACCTTCTGGCGATACAAGAACGATTCCAACTCCAGCGACAATATCACCATTAGGACTTATCCTTGAAGCTCCATCAAAGAATAGACGCCAAGTAGGATCTTCTTCAGCAATTTGGTTTGAATCTAGGACTTCATCTGGAATTTCGTCATAGAGTTTTGAATCTTCTGGAATTGAATGAGCAGCCAGAAAATCAGCTAAAGCTTGTCCTTTGACTGACTTCTGAAAAATATAATGCATGTCATACTGAGCAAGTAGGATTCCCCAGTTAGCTAATCGAGAATTCAAAACACTGGGTTTCTTCATCATGATCCGTATAGGATTGATCCTGGAGATGACATGAATAGTCTGGCCAATGATATAATGTCGTGTCTTTTGAACAGCGAACATCAAGGCTAGACATTCTATTTCGACCGGTGAATATCGAGGTTCAGCTCCGGTCATAGTACAACTGAGATAGTAGATGGCTTGTTCGTGACCATTTTGATTCTTTTGAGCGAGTAATGCACCCAATGAATGACTCATTGCTCGAGTATATAGGAGAAATAGAATTCCTGAAACGGGAGGTACCAATACTGGAGGGCTCATCAGATATTGTTTTATATCATCGAATGCTTTCTGACATTCATCATTCCAGACAAAAGAAACACCTTTCTTCATAAGTTTGTTGAATGGTCTGCAGCGTCCTGATAAATTAGAGATGAATCTCCTGATATAAGCGATCCTTCCTTAAAATCCTCGTAGCTCTTTTAAGGTGCGTGGAGGACGCATCTCTTGGATGGCTTTGATCTTCTCGGGATCCACGTGTATACCTTTAGAGGTAATGACGAAGCCGAGAAATTTACCACTAGAGACGCCTAAAAAGGACTCAGTAGGGTTAATCTTTAATTGATGCTTACGCATTAGATCAAATATAGTCTTCAAATCTTGGATATGATCCTCCTTTTGTCGACTTTTGACTGCAATATCATCAACATAGCATTCGACTGTTTTCCGCAAATGTTCACAGAATATAGTGCTCATAGCTCGTTGATAAGTTGCTCCTGCATTCTTGAGACCGAATGGCATAACTGTATAACAGTATGTACCGATCGGCGTTCTGAAAGAAGTGTGCTTCTCGTCATCTGGAAACATTTTAATCTGATTGTATCCAGAATACCCGTCCATGAATGACATCCGTTCAAATCCACAGGTATTATCAATCATGACATCAGTGATTGGTAGAGGGAATTCGTCTTTAGGGCATGCCGTATTGAGATCGCGGAAGTCTATGCATACTCTGACCTTGCCAGTCTTTTTAAGGACATGAACTATGTTAGCCACCCAATCGGGATGTTGTTCCTCTCTAATAAACCCGAAGGTTATGAGTTTATTGACTTCAACTTCAATTGCATCCATAATGTCTGGACGAAATCGTCGCTGTTGTTGTTTGACCGGTTTAGCATTCGGCAAGATATTGAGCTTGTGAGTTGCAATTTGTGGATCAAGTCCTGGCATATCTTCATAACTCCAAGCGAAGACATCGATGTAGTCACGAATGAGTTTGATCATGTCTTGCTTATCAGGTTCAGAAAGACTTTCACTGATAAATATTGGTTTGGGAGATCCCTCTTCACCAACATCTATTTGAACAAGTTTGTCTTCAGTCGGAGGCTCTTTTTGCTCGAAACGGAACTCCCATTGATTATCTAATCTTTGGGTCCATTGTTCCGATTCAGGTGAGATTTCAAACTCTTCTTCGTCTTCATCACTTTCTTCAGAATGGTCAATGGAAACCATGTTAGAAGACAGAAGGTTGCAGTAGAAGTCACCGATACTCGTATCGGAATCCCAAGAAGTGGTACTAGAAGAATCAGATCTCTTATCTTCGTCAGACTCGGGATCTTCATGGATAATATTGATAAAAGGAGTAGGGGCTATATAGCCCAGTCCGCATTTCGTCTTTCCATATTTCAGAGGAGGAATACGAACAGGCATTTTTTTTCCCTTTCCACTATTGAGGCCAGTCCTGAAGTCATAGCCCATATTTTTGATGATGTCTTTAGATTGCTGACTATAACGACGTAGTTGTAATCTTCCAGTATCATCATTTTTGTCTTCATCTTCTAAATCAGAAGGACTTTGGGGCCCTTTATAGAAGAATATTGGAATGTCTCCTGGCTTTCTGCTGGAAACTAGAAAGTATGAAGATTGTACAGGTTCTAGGGATACATCTATATGAACAGTCTGTACAACCCCTATGGTTATTGCGTTCAAGTCATCTAACAAATGTAAATAACTATGAACATAATTACACACATCAGCATACTGCAAAGGTGGAGACTTTTTATTAAATGTAAAAGCAGCAGTATTTACATTGGGAGAAGGCTGAGCCTTAGAGATTTTAGCCAAGTCAATGACTAAAGGGGGAGAAAAAGAACGAGATGAAGCGTTGTTTCGATTAAGATCGATAACAAATGGCTCAGAAGAGGTGAGCTCCCTTGAAGTTTGAGATGGAAGAATAATCCGCCCTCCAACTGGAATTAGCAGAGTATCCTGTTTCATATGTGGAGATGCAGGAATTGCAGTACGCCCACTGACAGGAATAATCATTGTGTCTTGAGCAAACGACTGAGGTAACGGAGAAATCCGTCCACTCACCGGAATGATGAAAGAACCTTCTTCAGAGAGTTTGGGAGATTGTTGCTGAATAGTTCAACCTTTAACAGGAATTATTAAGGTCTCACTTTGTGAATCCTCTTTCTCCATAGCCTGTATAACCCTTGTATACTCTTTTTTGTACATTCGGGAATCATTGAAATAAGCTTCAACCCCATGGAAGGGATTTATATCAGCAACTTCTTTTTGTACTCTTCCATTGCTATCAATGTATTTAAAACACTGATGAAGAGTAGAAGGCACCACATTATTTTCATGAAGAAAGGGCCTCCCCAGAAGAAGATTATAGGATCCCACGATCTCGATCACATAGAAAGTGACTTTGGATCTGAAATCGCCTATCTGAAGCTTCAGATGAATCTTTCCCAAAGGCTCGCTTCGGCTTTGATTGAATCCCAGGATAGTAGTAACCGTCTTAGAGAGCTTGTGAAGAGGGATTTTTAGTTCATCCAACAGACTCTTTGGCATTATGCTTATAGCAGACTCTGGATCAATGAGGATACGATCTATCTTTATCGTATCGATATAACCAGTGTAGTAGAGAGGTCGATCATGTCGATTATCCTCCAATAGTATGTCGTCTTGTGTAAAGGTGATATTTGGGATAATCTTCAATATACTGTTGCAATGTAAGCAAGTGGCAGGTTCTGCATCTGGCTTCTTCAATTGTGCAAGACAAGAGTCAACTTGTAGAAGTGCTTCACTTAATGTCTCCCGAGTCTCTTTGGAAAGACGTAGAAGTTCAAAGAGGGACATTCTAGCTGGAGTATTAGCAAGCTGAGCTAAAATATCGAAATTATAAGGCTTCTGAAGTCCAAGAGGAGAGGACTTCTTGATTGGCTTATCAAACCGAGCCTGTTGTTTGCCTTTCTCCAGAGCTGTAGGCTTGGGAGGAACAGGTTCAGTGGATGATTCTTCTTCAGGAGGAACATTAGAAGCATCTTTATCAGCTGGAGGGATATCAAGAGGATCCTCAGGATTCTTGGAATAATCCTTTAGATAAGGTTTTCCCGTTCGAGTAGCACTAACAAGTGCTTCTTCTTTCTCTTTTGGCTCTGTGTCAGGAATAGATCCAAGAGAAGTCATATGACATGACTTAATCTTTCCAGCCTTCTTGGACTTTTGAGAAGTAGTCTTTTGAGGAGAAGACGATTCAAAATCTGCCACTAGATCAGGATGGATCCACATGATTTCTCCAGTTTCTAAAGTGATTGGCACTAATCCTTCAGACTGTAGAGGAGAAAGATTCACTATGTCAAGAGTTGCCTTGAGAATAGGAACGATCCCACTTTCAAGGAGTTGAGGAGGGAAATCTCCGAATTGCATAGAGACGACGTTGGAGGTGACGGTCTTCTCTTTTGGAGTAAGAGAGATAGCTCCAGATTTAATCATTTTTTGGATCTTTCCTTTCAGTACATAACATGTACGAATTGTATGACCCAGCATTCTGTGATATGGACAGTATTTGGGATGATCTATTTTACCAGCTTCATCAGGTTTCTTGATCTCAGGTAATTGTATCTTATTACCTTTCAGCAGACATTCAAAGATACCAAGGACATCATCGTCATCGAAAGAGTATTCTTCTTTGGGGCGAGGTGTTCTTGGTTGTTGAGTTGTAGGAGAAGTTTGAACAGTTGATGCATCTTTGCTCTGAAGATTAACTTCAAGAGTTTCTTTTCCCTTGCGAGCATTGTTTTTATTGTTAGTACCTTGACCTGTTTCTTTAGGAGTCATCTGCACTCCTAAACCTTTGAAGGTTTCAGCACTAATTTCTGCGGCCTTGGCACTAACTATGAAAGAAGGCCAGTCTTGGAATTGAGTGGATCCTGTCCACATGCTGATGATTGGCAACAAGTTTGATTTGCATGTGTCGATGGTGACAGCATCAGGAGTTCCAAGAGGCATCTTCAGAGCTTCTCTTCAAAACCGTTCAATGTACTCTTCTGTAGTTTTATTATTTTTCTGCTTGATTCTAATAAGAGCAGACATAGTCATGTCATTGAGCCCTTCATAGAACCGTTCAAGAAACATCTGTTTGAAACCGAAAAAATGAGATAATGCTCCCATCTGGGAGACTTCTATACCATTCATAAGTCGTTCCCTTGAGACATCCAACAAACACCCGAGTAAGGAGGGCGTCGCTTGGTTGCAGCTGATCAGTCATCACTTTAAAGTGATTAATGAACTGACTTAGAGAAGTGGTTCCATCATAGAATGAGATAGTGGGAGGCTTGTATTTAGGAGGATACGATACTTGCTTCCATTCTATCGGATAAGGTTGTTTGATGCCTAACCTTTGTAAACCATCTTTCTGTTTGAATGCCTCGAATTGAGTTTTGAGATTCCTCAATTGTTCATTAACAACTCCAGAAGATTGTGGAGTTGTAACTTGTAGAGAATAGTTGGGAGGAGGAACAGCATTGTAAGCACTACCCCCAGCTCCAGAGAGACTATGGTTTGGTTGAGCTGGTCCAAGAGTATTGGATTGTACTGCTGGAGGAACTTGTGCTGGACTCATATCAGTGTCAGTTGGTATGGCATCTGGTACAGTCTGTCGATTTTGCATCTGTGTTGCCATGAGTTCATACATCGACTTCATAGTATCAGCCATAGACTTCATTTGTTGTTCCAAAGAAGCAATTCTTTGATCTTGAGGAGTCAAGGAAGAAGAAGGTTCATCAGTATTCCCATCAACCATATAAGTCGTGACTGTACGAGGAATTATTGATGAACTGGTAGATTTTGTTTGTTCTGAATCATTGCTTTGTGCATCAAAGTCAATTATAGGAGAACTACCCCCAGTAGGAAGAGGTAGGAAGTTAGATTCTCCAAGGAATTCAGAATCATCTTCAGAGATCAAATTTCTTTGGCTAGAGGCCAGGACTCTTGCTCTGGTATTTTTATATACTCCATCTGGACTATCAACTCTACCTCCAGCATCCCGAGAGGTCATATTGACAGAAGCAAACAAAGGCTCATCTTCATCAGGCATAGGTTCACACTGAATCCGATTGAAGACAGATTATCGTTTTGTTTGACATCTGCATTGCATTGTGACTCTTGGCTGGAAGTCACATTCATGATCAACATGATCATGAGCCATTGATTGACATCTGCATTAAATTATGACTCTTGGATAGAAGTCACATTCAGCATGGTCCTTTGACACAGAATCACTTCTTCTCTTCTGTTGAAGATATTCTCGTAAATCTGTTTGTGAAGATTGAGGAGTATATTTCCTGTTCTTGGGTCTTGATGGCTCTTGATTATATAGAGAATGATTAATATGAGCCACATAGTTTCTTGTATACTCTGCATCTGGATCTCTTATCCTTGTTTCCAACTGGTATGGTTTCTTAACACCAGAAGTGTTAATTTTTGTTCTTAGATCAGTTGGAGGTAACACATTGGTTTTGGAAACATGGAGTTTTTCTTCCATTGATCTGGATATTTGCAGAGAAGGAAGAGTTGAACCACTCCCTTGATTAGAAGTTGGTAACAGACCTTTTCTAGATGAATTCTGTGCCCAATTCGAAGAAGTCATAGAAGGAAACATTAAGGAATGTTTCTTCTTAGACTCATTCAAGTTTTGAGACATAGAATGTCCAGAAGGAAGAGTAGTCAAAAGACCATCTCCTTTTCTTTGACTAACAAAATTGTCAGTCAAAGCTGTTCCTGAAGTAAAAACTACAGGAGCAGAAGAAACAACTAAAGAGTTATTTCTTTTCGAAGGGACTTTGTGTGGAAGACCACCCCCAGTTTGGTAGAACTTGGCAAAGAAGAAGAGATAGCTAAAGAG
>JANAVB010021490.1:0-128712 GCA_029216955.1 Iris pallida
TTGCCTGGAGTGTCGCCTGGTGTGCTGCGATGATCAAGGTGGCATAGAGTATGACTGCGGTGTTACAACTACGCAAAACGGCCTCCAATAATGGCACGGGCTGTTCCATCGGGTCCAGAACGGTCAGGATAGTTAGGGTCGACATAAGGAGGTACGAAATTGATGAGGAAATAGAAATAATAGACTTAGCCATGAAGAGGAGGATAATAGAAGGAAATATATATACTTTTTATATAAAAATATATGATATTTGAAAACTATATTCTATTAGTAAAATAAATCTTAGATAAAGTATATGCTTGAAAATAATAACATAGTTCTTAGACTAAAACTATAAGTTTTGTCAAATAATATTTTAAGTATGAAATCTATTAATCCAACATACATTTAGGTAATACATACTCAGAAAGTTTCAGAAAATAATTTAAACAAAAATACTACTATATTAATTTAGATCAAAAACCATAATAAGAATATTTTAATAATAAAAAATGATAATTTGGAACTAGAAATATTTCTAGGTTAAAATACAGGGAAATTATTTTAGGTATAAATTATTTTGGAAATTAACTATATTTTTATTAATCGAAATATTTTAGACAAATAATTGGAAGTCCAGAAAATTATTTAGGCAAAAATCCTACTTTTTGTCAAAATAAATTTTTGATAACAATCATCTTTGAAACACTATAAATATATATATTTGGTAATAATGATAATTAGATAATAAAATTTTGCCAATACATACTATCTAACACTATAACATAAATCTCAATTCTAAAAAAAACAACAATAGAAATAATAATAATTAAAAGTATTTCTATTAATAGTAAAGCAACCATTATATATATGTTTATCATTAAACTATCTTGTTCTCTGTTCTCTTTTTGAAAGCAGTAAATATAATAAATAAAATAATAAAAATAAACATTTGGTTTTAAGGGGGGAGAGTTGAGTGCCAGTGGCTTTAGAAGAAATAAGAGTGAGAGAAAACGAGAGAGCGGGTCGAGAGAGAGAGAGAGAGAGGCTGACAAGAGAACGGGAGACGGAGGGATGGAGGGAGAAGCGGCGGTGCTCGGCCGCGGACGAGCTGGACGGGGAAGGACGCCACCACCGGCGAGGAGGAAGGCCGCGGACGAAGGGGCTGTTCGACGTTTAGGGTTTCGTCGAGGAGGGGTATGGCGGGGTTGGTCCCCTGCTCAAAGTCCGCCGACGCGGAGACGTGGCCCAGCAGTGGGCGTTGCGGGAAAGCGGGGTTCCTGGGTGGCCATTGGCGGAGATTCACTATGGCAAGTGGTCGAAAAATCATGGCCGCGGCACAAGGAGGCAACGGCCAAAGACGGGGGCGGCGCCGAGAAAGGTGAGTAGATTTTCGTTTTTTCTCATTTGGGATGGTGGTGGCGGATGTGGCTGATTTGGTGGTGATGGTGAAGGGTGTTTGGGGATTTCTGGTGACCGGCAGTGGTGTTGGTGAACAGCGGCCGTGGCGAGGTGGGGTTTTGGTAGTGGCGGGTTAGGTGAGGTGATGCGGTGGTTTAGCGGAGGTCTGATGGTGGTGGTTGTGGTGATGGGGCGGTTGTCAGGGACGCGGGGGTGGAAGCTGGGTTTGTGGTGGAGATGACGGCCACGACGGAGGTCTTGCTGGGTTTGGGTGGTGGTCTGTGGCGAGGGTGTGGACGCGATCGATGAAGTCGGAGGGACAGGGCTGTGGTCAGGATGACCATGATTTGGTGCTGTCATGGGGATTCTTGCAGGAAAGTGGTGAGGGAGAGGGGGAGTTGCCGATTAGGTTTAGGGTTTGGTTAGGGATTTGATGAATCATGTCGGGGTTGTCGACACGGAGGAGGTGGATAATGTATATGTAAACTATGGAATAAGATTTTGGACACTGACACGATTGCACGGCACATTTGTGGAGAATTTATGGAATAGTATTGTGGCGGAAACAATGGGGAGTCTCACATATTTATAGGGTTGAGGAATCCTTAGTAGATAGAGACTAGGATTTATTTAAACCCAAATAGATAATTTTATTATTAAATTTAAATCAATACATTCATATCTAAATCCAAATCTAATTTAAATATACATTTAAATTAAACTATTTAAAATAAATAAATAAAATAAAATCACCATTTAAATTATCACAATTAAATTCAAATTGTCTTTTTATAATAATAATTAATTAATTTTGAAAATCATCATAAACATCTAAGTATTAATAGGAAATAGTTTCAAACTACATTTTTAATTGAATAGCATAATAAATTTCGAAAATGAGATTCATTCATAAATTTGTATTTTATAAAATATTATTATTACTCATACTTATATAAATAAATAAAAGCAAATTGTAAGAAAAATAATTAAAGTTTGACAAAATATGTATTGCTATATTCTATACTTAGACAAGGGTAATTTCAAATAAATATATTTATTTATTTTCTAGATAAAGAAATCTATAAAATGTAAACTTTAGTATACAAAATATACTTCTCGTACATGTATTCGCACTCGACGTACAAATACCAAAATAGCAAATTAATACCAAAAAAATATAGGAAAATTTAGAGGTTTTACAGAAGGGATATATACAATGTTGGCCTTTGAAGGGATGTCACTATTTGCTGTTGGTGAATGCAATATTTCAATGTTTTGAGTTCGGTTGCCCTAAAAGGGAAAGATTTTGTGTTGGTGAAAGTTTTGAAGGAAAGAAGATGTATATGTTTGGGATTTTTTTGGAAATGTACTGAAAAGGGAATTATTTTTGGAAATGTAGTTAAGATGATGATATGTTAAGCAAAGGCTGAAAAAGAGATAGATAATATGTAAATAAGATGGTATTTGGAACTGGAAATTATGAATGAAATTAATGTTTCAGATGTTATAGTATTTGTGTGAAAATTATGCATGTTCTGGAAATTCATATTGATCATTGCTTTTATAACCCATTGATTTATAAGTTTTCACAGGTTATATATATATGTGTGTGAGAATACCAGAACGAGCTAAAAGCGTTATGTATATATGGCACATACATGACGGTTGAAAATTTGATTGTTATATATAATTCTATTTTTAATGTCGATTTTAGAATTTTGTGTTATATATAATAGGACTATTTATATCGATTTCAAAAAGAAAATGTCATATATGGTCCATATATTCATAACGGTTATTATAAACATTTATAACATCCGTTTTCATCACGGTTGCCTGTGTCAAAAAAAATCGTCATATAATGTCATATATGACGGTTTTTACCCGACATAAAATGGTATTTTTCTTGTAGTGTAAAGTCATCCGTCAGTATTGGAATCATAGTTTTCCAACAATAATAACAACACTGACCCCAATCCTAAGGTCAAACCAAAGTTGATAATACGGGTTTTCTACCCAAGCTCGCATCACTCCGATTTTTGTAACGCCCCAGTCCCAAATACTTAAGACTAAGTACGTAGACATGCCAGCTGTATACATATAAAGCATACTCCAATATATGGAACCCTCGTATGTATACATAAGATGTAAAATGCAGTAGAAACCATAACAACTAATCTCATCCACAAAATAAAGAAATAAAAGATATCGTATAATCAACTATGAAATGTCTTTATACAATATGTTGGGCGGAGACAAATCCACTACCAACTGTTTAAAAGAGAGGAATACATGAACAATGGAAGAGTTTGATAATGAAATGAATGACGATCTAAGAGCAATAATCATCGAAAGGATATTGAAGATCACGGCCTTGGCTAGAACACCTGCGAAAAGATAATAGCACACACCTAGAGAGATCACCAGGTCCTCAGAGGGACGTAACAAGATACATAATATCATACCATATAAATTGAATATAAACTGCTCAATAATAAGCCAAATCGAATTATAACATGGTCCAATACTCCACCCTTGAACTAGCGTACCATCCTCCCAAGCAAACAAGGACAGGAGATGGCACGCTAATCCATGATGAAGTATATTTCCATGCCATGCATCCAATATGGTATCTGGACCACAATAAGGTTCAGTGCTTTCTCATCGAAGCAGTGAACCACACCTACAACCAAACAAGGACAAGGTGTGGCAAACTAGTCTGCGACAAGTTACTGTTCCAAGATGTGATCAGATATAAGTTCCCAAACTAAATGTACATACACCCAACGGATAAGGGTCACCTAACCCACTAAGTGGAAATGCATTTTGAGAATAGTGCATGATCGCATAACCTCCAAGTCAAGTCAAGATAAAATAATATAATATAATACTCGGTAGCGAGTCTAAACACTATATACCATTCCTCAGTATCGAGCGAGTCTATAGTATATAGTCTACCTATCGTTACTCAGTGTCGATCTAGTCTACGATAGATAAGGAGGAGGTCAACGTCCACTTGTATTCTCCCCATCCAATGCTCTAACTCTAATAACTACTAGTCTTCTATCATGCAATCCTAATAGTAGTTATAGCCTAACGAACGTCCCTACGTATCGGTGGCAAGCCGACCACACAAGTACGAGACCTATATGCGACTCGTGTCTCGTGGCAAACCTGTGTCAAGGCCAATGAATGCAGGTAGTCTCTCTAATGTAGGTTTAACTGGCATAGTGCAAGCAACGTAGAATATAAATAAGTAGTAGAATTGCATAAAAATAAGACTATTAAGCACAGTTTATCTTGTATTAAATAAATAAGAAATAAATGTATGCAATATATGAGCTAAAATACATAGGTAGTAGATGGCAAAGTATCGTGCCTGAGGGTGGTGCGCAGAAATAGCAAGTCCAGTGACTAGAATCGGTCGCTATGAAAAGTCAGATCCCACAAATGACTCCGAATGCTGCAACAAATATCACGAACATTTCCAGAATAAAGAAAATAGCAAGGATAGACTACCCATAAGTCCAATTCTGGACATAGGGGTAAAACTGTCATTTTGGATCAAAATGATGTCCGCCGTTGGACCCATTTTGTATCGAAAAACGTACCAGTAACTACGGTCTCTAAAGTCGTCAAAAGACATGTCTACAAGTCTAGTTTGATGAGACAAACCCAACTATATGTTCAAAGTTGGATTCCGGCAGGACGTATACAATTTTGCCAGTTTGATCGGGTCAAAGGCTCGCCAAATAGGCGTTTCGGTCAACCTTCTCAGAATCAGACCAAACTTGGCGTACAGGACCAGAATTTCGATACGGTTCTGTTGGCAAAAGTTTTGTCTCGATACGACAAATGTACACGAAGTTAAGACCTATCACGACCCGCACCCAGTGTAGGGACACGAGAAGTGGGTACGTCCAGCCTACGCCATAGTATCGACGGTAGAACGCTATCCTAGGTTACTATCTAATCAACACCTCACGCAATTATATAATATACTTGTCAATATCTCAACTCCGAACGGAGGACAAGTATAGTTATAATGAAATCTCAATCACAGTCTAAGCACGATAAGATAACACAGAAGTTTGCAACTAAAGACTAAACAACAATATTTATAAACTACTAAATAATAATATCTCAAACAAACTCAAATACAAACTCGTATCTCAAGTTATTTGTCACTCCCCGTTCCCAGAATGCATATTTTTATACATGTACAACTCATGTATATTTATTTAGTATTTATCATGTATTATCCTGTATTTAAATTCATGTTAATTAATTAGCTGCATTTTATTTCCTACAATTTTTATTCCTGTATTTTATTTCTGTATTTTATTTCCTGCTTTTAACTTCTCTGCTTAGTCTTGTTTTCGGGTTGGCCTTGGTTGGATCCGAATGGAACCCGACCATATAACCCCACCTACCACCCCCTTTCCTATTTAAGCCCCCATTCCCCTTCTCTCTCTTCATAACTCTCATTCTTCTTCTTCTTCTTCTTCTTCTTCCTCTCATCACTTCTCCACCTACCAGCAGTAGCAGCAGGCAAGTACAATCTTGCTTCTTGCTTGGAGAACCATTTTTATGGTTTATTTCTCTTCCTTTCATGATTCTGAGAGAGTTTACTACTTAGCATTTTTGATTTCTGTGGCTGGTTTTTCCTAGATCTAAGTGTTTATATTTTCGGTTGTTCATGGGTTTTGATCTCCCAACTTGGCGTACTTTCTGGCTGGAAACTTCATTTCTGGCTTGGGACGAAGGCTTAGTCACGCACACGTTCTTACGTGTCTGCGTGGATTTTGAGTCGCGCTCATGTTCTTACATATTAGCGTGGATTTTTAGTCACGCAACGTTCTTACGTGTCTGCGTGGATTTTGAGTCACGCTCATGTTCTTACATGTTAGCGTGGATTTTTAGTCACGCACACGTTCTTACGTGTCTGCATAGATTTTGAGTCACGCTCATGTTCTTACATGTTAGCGTAGATTTTTAGTCACGCACACGTTCTTACGTGTCTGCGTAGATTTTGAGTCACGCTCATGTTCTTACATGTTAGCGTGGATTTTTAGTCATGCACACGTTCTTACGTATCTGCGTAGATTTTGAGTCACGCTCACGTTCTCATGAGCGTGCGTGGATTTTGAGTTACGCACACGTCCTGCGTGCGTACGTGAATTTCTTATCACTTTTCACGCTCACTTGTGTGTACGTGAATTTCTTGTCACTTTTTACGCTCACTTGTGCGTGCTTGAATTTCTTATCATTCTTCACGCTCACTCATGAGTGCGTGAATTTCCCTTCATGCTCACGCTGTGTGTGCCAACGCTTTTCACGCTTTTTCATGCTCACGCTGTTTACACGCTCACTCCAACCTGCTAGACTTGTTGGCGTGACTTTTTGCCTTAGCCTAGACTTGTTGGCGTGACTTCCTGACCTGAGTGTTTTTATTTGTGCTATAACTTATTCATTTAATGATGGTATGATAATTCTTCTATTATATCCTTAAGCCTTTTGGTATGGACTTGATAAATCATGATATGTTAATATTGTTAATATGGATTGTTATGTGGAATGTGCCTTGTGTCCTGATTGATCCATGGATACCCAGTATGACTAGAACTTAACCTTGAGAGTTATAGACTCGACCCCATGTAATACTAATTGACTTTCATGCCTTGATACCATTGATAATAATGGTTATCTTGATTAAAATTGATCATACGTTCCTAGTTGGAACTAAGAGACTGGCTAGTCGTCTTATTGAATGAAATGAATGAGACACGTTCATGTAATGAACTATTGTACTCGATTAGCCAATCCGGAATATTGGCATACAGGCATATACAGGCTTCAAATTATTTATTTATTTATTTAGTTATTTATTTATCTTACAAAAACAGCATGTGTACTTTATGGTCAAGGCATGATTACTCCGTGGTTAGATTTGATTGTTGTATCACGCTATGTAAGACCTACAACCTAGCCGCACAGGTATCGTTGTAGAGTTGCGCATATCGTACCCCGTACGAAAGTACTCATTTGAATGACCATGATCTACGGCATGGAACTTCACTCAACGTAGAGACTATTAAGTTAAATAAAATAATGATGGCATGGAGAGAATGGATTCCCGAGTTCTTACATGGCATCCCTCTTTGGGACTATTAAGTGCCCGACAGGCCGGCTGGTTCCCACAGATACTGTAAATCTGTCACACGGGCAGGGAACGGTATCTGCTTATATTATTGTACATGCTATATTAACGGCGGGCGTCCCGTTGGAACTCGTCTAATTACATGATTGGCGCAATTGATTGACTGGATAGACTAGCCTTGCTCGCACATAGTAAGAACTGAGAAATCCCTATTTACATAATTCTAGGATAACTTGGGACTCATAATAGCAAGCCGTAGTAGTTGATTGGCCGTTCAAGATGATTTGTTTGTGTACTGTACCTACTCTGTTGCCTAACTGAGATGATCAGAATGTCAGGATATGATGGGCCAACTTCTGTCCTTGTTTGGTTGGGAGGTTGGTTCGAAGTGTCGTGATGTTATGTGAATCCTAGTGGAAAGCAGAGATCTATTCTTATATTCTCTTACTTACTGGTTTAATCCTTCATATCGTGCTCCCTTATGGTACTTGCTATTAGAGGTCTAACCTCTCTGGTTTTGCATGGCCAGATTTAGAGCCAGTCCCCGAGGATCCAGCTTACTTCTACCTCCAAGATGGTCAATACTAGAGGGATGATCGCAGGAGGACTCGAGTGGGTTCCTTACTTCACCGCTCGTTTTGTTATTTACTTCATACTTAGCCGTTTGGCCCCGACATGTTAGTCGGATTGTCTTGCACTTACTTTTACATAATTGTAATTAAGTCAGACTGCAGCTGATAACAATTGTGTATATGTTACTATACCATCTGGCTATATTTTGTAAAGCCAGATCTCCAGAACATTTTGACTAAGCGTTTGGGACGCCTTACTGCTTTATCTTACATATTCTCTATTTCTGTTTCTTGTTTTGAATGATTGAGACAATGGATGTGAAGTGACCATAGTAAGACTTTCATATAGTATGCACCCCCTCGTCTGGTTAGACAGCATTGATCGTATTATATGGTATTCACTTACCCGTAATACGTAGCTGGCTGAGTCATTCTCCCGCTCTCCAGTATTCTGGTTCTGGGGCGTGACAAGGTTTTAGTGGTGGCCCATACAGGTCTGATTTCAGACTTGTGGGGTATTTTGATTTATAGGATGTCTCAATCACACGTGTTTTCCTTGATCTCATGATTCGTTATTCTCAACCCTTGCTTGACATTCTGGTATCCTTTGACTTCGTTGATCCTTCATGTCCGGTTGTTTGATTGTTCTCTTGTCCCTTTTCTTAGGGGCACTTCGTCCGCATCGGTCAGAACTGGACAACAGCAGGAGCAACATGGACAACCTGACCCTGTTTGTCAACAACAAGGGCCAGTACTAACTCAGGAGGCTACCCAGGATGAAGTGATAGTAGAACCAGCAGCTGGATCGCAGTATCCGGATGTTCCACCACCACCGACAGTTCCACCTACCCAAGTGGACACACCAGCCCTTCTGGAGATCATGAGAGGAATGATGGCTACTCAGCAACATCAGATGTTGGCCCAGCAACGCATGCACACTCAGGTACAAGAGCAGAATGTGCTGCTCAACCAAGGATTACAGACGGCATTGGAAAGAGGGGCGAGGCCGGATTCAGGAGCATCAGCCAGGTTTTGCAAGTACAACCCCCGCCGTTTCGAGGGCACGGAGGATGCCATATCAGCAGATGCATGGCTTAAGGACATGGAGGCTATTCTGACGGCATCTAAGGTACCGGCAGCAGAACGTGTGGATCTAGTGAAGTTGTTACTTCAGGATCTCGTACGTGATTGGTGGGAATCAGAGGAAGTGGGCATCAGACGTCCTGTGGCTTGGGATGATTTCACTGCCAGATTCAAGACGAAGTACTATAGAGTTGTGGCATAGTTTGAGCTACAACAAAAATTTATCAACCTCAGGCAGGCCGGCAAGACTGTAGATGCTTATGCAGCAGAGTTCTGCAGATTAAGTAGATTCGCCCCAGAGATGGTAGCAACAGAGAGCCAGAGGGCCATGAGGTTTCAGCAAGGTTTCATCTTGAACTCTTGCAATTGATAGAAGGGCACAATTACCAAACTTTTGACGAAGTGTTGACGGCAACTCGAAGGCATGAGATCACCATTCAGAGGCTTGCAGTAAGGACTGGGGGTCAGAAGAGATCCCACAGTCAGATTGAAGGAGGAGGGGGAGCAGCGCCCCGAACAACAGCACCATCCACTGGTATTCGTATCCACGATGTGGCGATACGAGGACCACCAGCACCACACAGACAGCAACAACAGCAACAGAGGAAGAACCAGCAACCCCCGACGGGCTGTACTTATTGTGGGAAGATGGGGCACACTAGAGATGTGTGTCGGACATTGAATGGACTGTGTTTGATATGTGGAAATCTAGACCATCGGGTTACCACATGTCCCATGAATTCGAGGTCAGGAGGACCAGGGCAGCAGTTTCCTGCTCTGCCAGCACCAGGGGCAGGCTAGTATCGAGGACCAGCAGTGGCAGTGAGGCCGTTGGCACAGCGTCCGTTTATGACGCAGGCTCAGATGTTTCGACAGCAGGGACCGCCGATGCAGCAACACCAGCATAGACCACCCCAGCATCATCAAGGAAGGGGCCAGCAGCAGCACCAGGCTAGGCCGCAGCATGGAAACCAACAAGGAGGTCGAGGGCAAGCATTCACTCTGTCCTTGGAGGAGGCATTGGCATCGGGAGATATTGTGGCAGGTAACATTCTCGTCGCCTCATATCCCGTAGTAGCATTGTTTGATTCGGGAGCATCCCATTCATTTATATCTGCACAATTTGCGACACGACTAGGAATGGAGTTCGAGACATTGCCAGGGAGGTTGAATATACTCACTGGTAATGGGCTCGTAGGAGTCAGTAGAGTTATTCTAGCGTGTAGCGTTGTAGTTTGCGGGCATTCCTTACCCGCCTGGTTGATAGAATTTTCTGTTGGAAATTTCGACGTTATCTTAGGCATGGACTGGCTGAAAGACAGTCATGCGACAATAGATTGTCGTAGAGGGAGTATATCTTTTGATATTCCAGGCATGAAGAGGTTCACCTTAGTCAGATCAGAGGCAACTCAGCAGGAGCAGGGAGTATAACGGCAATAGAAGAAGTTCAGATTCCGAAGGTAGTTGAAGAATTTCTAGACGTATTTTCTGAAGAAGTTCCAGGTCTACCACCGGTTAGGGATATTGAGTTCAGTATAGAATTAGCACCAGGAACTAAACCGATATCAGATCGAGTTTACAGAATGGCGGATTCAGAGCAGGCCAAGGTATATCAGCACATAGAGGAACGGAAGGAGAAGAAGTTTATCCAAGCTAGCGTGTCACCATAGGCAGCACCAGTGGTACTTGTGGGAAAGAAAGATGGGTCATCCAGATTGTGTATTGACTACAGGAAGCTTAACGCGACAACAGTGAAGAACAAGTACCCATTACCCAGGATCGACGACTTATTTGATCAGTTGAGCAAAGCTAGAGTTTTCTCCAAGATATATCTTCGTTCAGGGTACCATCAGGTGAGGGTTCGGAAGGAAGATATTCCCAAGACAGTGTTCAGGTCGAAGTATGGGCATTATGAGTTCTTAGTAATGCCGTTTGGTTTGACCAATGCTCCATCAATATTCATGGATTTGATGAATCGCATCTTTATGCCATACTTAGACCAGTTTGTCGTTGTGTTTCTCCACGACATTGTCGTATACTCTGCTAGTGAAGAGGAGCATGAAGACCACCTCAGGAAAGTGTTGCAGGTTCTGAGAGAGAACCAGTTGTATACCAAGCTCAGCAAGTGTGAGTTCTGAACGGATCACGTTTCATTTTTGGGTCACATCATATCAGGAGCTGGAGTAGCTGTCACGTCCCAGAACCAGAATACTGGAGAGCGGGGGAATGACTCAGCCAGCTACGTATTACGGGTAGATGAATACCGTATAATACGATCAATGCTGTCTAACCAGACGAGGGGATGCATACTACATGAAAGTCTTACTATGGTCACTTCACATCTATTGTCTCAATCATTCAAAACAAGAAACAGAAATAGAGAACATGTAAGATAAAGCAGTAAGGCGTCCCAAATGCTTAGTCAAAATGTTCTTGAGATCTGGCTTTACAAAACATAGCCAGATTGTATAGTAACATATACACAATTGTTATCAGCTACAGTCTGACTTAATTACAATTATGCAAAAGTAAGTGCAAGACAATCCGACTAACATGTCGGGGCCAAACGGCTAAGTATGAAGTAAGTAGCAAAACGAGCGGTGAAGTAAGGAACCCACTCGAGTCCTCCTGCGATCATCCCTCTAGTATTGACCATCTTGGAGGTAGAAGTAAGCTGGATCCTCGGGGACTAGCTCTAAATCTGGCCATGCAAAACCAGAGAGGTTACACCTCTAATAGCAAGTACCCCAAGGGAGCACAATATAAAGGATTAAACCAGTAAGTAAGGGAATATAATAATAGATCTCTGCTTTCCACTAGGATTCACAAAACATCACCACACTTCGAACCAACCTCTCAACCAAACAAGGACAGAAGTTGGCCCGTCATGTCCTGACATTCTGATCATCTCAGTTAGGCAACAGAGTAGGTATAATACACAAACAAGTCAATTTAAACGGCCATGCAACTACTACGGCTTGCTACTGTGAGTTCCAAGTTATCCTGGACTTATACAAATAGGGATTCTTCAGTTCTTACTATGTGCGAGCAAGGCTAGTCTATCCAATCAATCAATTGTGCCAATCATGTAATTAGACGAGTCCCAACGGGACGCCCGTCGTTAATATAGCATGTACAATAATATAAGCAGATACCATTCCCTGCCCGTGTGACAGATTTACGGTATATGTGGGAACTAGCCGGCCTGTCGGGTACTTTAATAGTCCCAAAGAGGGCTGCCATGTAAGAACTCGGGAATCCATTCTCTCCATGCCATCATTATTTTATTTAACTTAATGGTCTCTAAGTTGAGTGAAGTTCCATGCCGTGGATCATGGTCATTCAAATGAGTACCTTCATACGGGGTACGATATGCGCAACTCTACAACGATATCTGTGCGGCTAGGTTGTAGGTCTTACATAGCGTGATGCAACAATCAAATCTAACCACGGAGTAATCATGCCTTGACCATAAAGTACACATGCTATTTTTGTAAAATAAATTACATGTGCCTGTATGCCAATATTCGGGATCGGCTAATCGAGTACAAAAGTTTATTACATGAACGTGTCTCATTCATTCAATTCAATAAGACGACTAGCCAGTCTCTTAGTTCCAACTAGGAACGCATGATCAATTTTAAATCAAGATAACCATTATTATCAATGGTATCAAGGCATGAAAGTCAATTAGTATTACATGGGGTCGAGTCTATAACTCTCAAGGTTAAGTTCCAGTCTTACTGGGTATCCATAAACTAATCAAGACACAAGGAGCATTCCATATAACAATCTGTATTGACAATATTAACATATCATGCCATCATTAAATGAGTAAGTTATAGAACAAATAGAAACACCCTAGTTAGAAAGTCACGCCAACAAGTCTAAGCTTAGGCCAAAAGTCACGCCAACAAGTCTAAGCTAAGGCCAAAAGTCACGCCAAGTCTAGCAGGTTGGAGTGAGCGTGTAAACAGCGTGAGCATGAAAAGTGGTTCACGTTGGCACGCACAGCGTGAGCATGAAAGAAAATTCACGCACTCATAAGTGAGCGTGAAGAATGATAAGAAATTCACGCACGCACAGCGTGAAAAGTGATAAGAAATTCACGCACGCACGCAAAGACGGGTGCGTAACTCGAAATTCACGCTGGCATGTAAGGGCGTGAGCGTGACTAAAATTCACGCTGACACGTACAGACGTGAGGGTGACTAAAATTTACGCTGACACGTACAGACGTGAGTGTGACTAAAATCCACGCTAACATGTAAGAACATGAGCGTGACTCAAAATCCACGCTAACATGTAAGAACATGAGCGTGACTAAAAATCCACGCAGATACGTAAAGACGTGTGCATGACTGAAAATTCATGCAGACACGTAAAGACGTGTGCGTGACTGAAAATCCACGCACGCATGTAAGAACATGAGCGTGACTAAAATCCACGCACACATGTAAGAACATGAGCGTGACTAAAAACTCACGCTAAGTTGGGAGATCAAAACCCATGAACAGCCGAGAATACAACATCTTAGATCTAGCAAAAATAAGCCAAAGAAATAAAAAATGCTAAGTAGTAAACTCTCTCAGAATCATGAGAGGAAGAGAAATGAACCATAAAAATAATTCTCCAAGCAAGAAGCAAGATTGCACTTGCTTGCTGTTGGGTTGGTGGAGAGAGTGATGAGAGGAAGAAGAAGAAGTAATGGTGAAGAATGAGAGTTATGAGGAGAGAGAAGGAGATGGGAGCTTTAAATAGGAAGGGTGGTGGTAGGTGGGGGTTTGTGGGTCGGGTTCATTCGGATCCACCATGAACCCGAGAAGAACCACCAAGAACCCGAACCTAAAAGCAAGAATAACAGCAGGAAATAAAATACAAAAAATAAAATACAGGAATAAAATTGCAGGAAATAAAATACAGATAATTAATTAACATGAAATTAAAGAAATTTAAATACCGGATAATACATGATAAATATTAAATAAATATACATGAGTTGCACATGTATAAAAATACACATTCTTGGAACGGGGAGTGACAGTAGCAGTAGATCCCAAGAAGATAGAAGCAGTAGAAAGTTGGCCAGTACCCAAGACCGTAGCAGATGTGCGGAGCTTCTTGGGATTGGCAGGATATTACAGAAGATTTGTGTCAAACTTTGCAAGGCTTTCAGCATCCATGACCCGCTTGACCCGGAAGGATGTGCCATTCGTTTGGTCGGCAGAATGTCAGGCATCATTCGAGACTTTGAAGCAAAAGTTGATATCAGCACCTATTCTTACATTGCCAGTTGGACCCGAAGGTTTTACAGTATATTGTGATGCGTCAGGTAAAGGACTTGGATGTGTCCTTATGCAGCATGGGAAGGTGATAGCATATGCATCTAGGCAGCTTCGGGACCACAAGAAGAATTACCCAACTCATGATTTGGAGTTAGCGGCAGTAGTGTTTGCTCTGAAGCTATGGAGGCATTACTTATATGGTGACCGAGTGGACATGTACACAGACCATAAAAGTCTGAAGTACATCTTTACTCAGAAGGAACTAAACATGAGGCAGAGAAGATGGCTGGAGTTGATTAAGGATTATGACGTGGAGCTTCAGTATCATCCAGGCAAGGCCAATGTAGTAGCAGACGCTCTCAGCAGGAGAGGCGACACATTTATGTTGACAACACAGAGGCATATCTTAGAAGACCTTCAGGAGATGGGCATCGAAGTTATACTTCCTAGTTATGTAGGAGTTCTAACAAGTCTGCAAGTTCAATCCGACTTGGTGGGCAGGATCAAGGCAGCTCAGGCACAAGACCCATGGATTCAGAAGCTTAGGGCAGAATATGAGTCAGGACTCAGGAAGGAGATGAGGATTCATGACGATGGTACACTTAGGTTTGGATCACGTCTATGTGTGCCTAGTGGAGATATCAGACAGGAAGTTATGGCAGAGGCTCACAGTTCTCATTATTCTATTCACCCTGGAGGGACCAAGATGTACCAAGATATCAAGCAGCATTTCTGGTGGAACGGGATGAAGAGGGAGATAGCTAGATTTGTTTTTCGTTGCTTGGTATGTCAGCAAGTGAAGACAGAACAGCAGAGGCCAGCTGGGTTATTGCAACCGCTTCCTATTCCGGAATAGAAATAGGAGCATATTACAATAGACTTTGTGACCGGTTTACCGAGATCACCAAGTGGTAAGGACGCTATTTGGGTAATAGTGGACCGACTTACGAAGGTAGCACACTTTCTTCCTTTCAGAGTAGGGCAATCTACAGAAAAGTTGGCAGAGTTGTATATGCAACAGATAGTCAGGCAGCATGGAGTCCCTGTCAGTATTGTGTCAGATAGAGATACCCGCTTTACATCACATTTTTGGAAGAGCTTACATCATAGTTTGGGTACCAAGTTAAGGTTTAGCACGGCCTACCATCTGCAGACGGATGGGCAATCAGAAAGAACGATTCAGACTTTAGAAGATATGTTGCGAGCTTGCACTCTAGATTTTAGAGGGTCTTGGGAGAGTCACCTGCACTTAGTCGAGTTTTCATACAACAATAGTTATCAAGCCAGTATCCAGATGGTGCCATTTGAAGCACTATATGGTAAGAAGTGCAGGTTACCGCTTGCATGGGATGATATCGGAGAGAGGAAGATGTTAGGCCCAGAAATAATTGTTCAGACGGTTGAAGTGGTTAAGGGGATTAGAGAGCGACTTCGAGTTATGCAGGACCGGTATCGTCATTGGGTGGACCAACATCGTAGGCCGTTAGAGTTCTCTGTTGGGGACCACGTATTCTTGTGGATCTCACCAACTCGTGGGGTCATTAGATTTGGCGTTCGCGGGAAATTGAGTCCGCGGTACGTAGGCCTATTTGTTATCCTTGATCGGATAGGCGATGTTGCTTATCGTTTATCCCTCCCGCCTTCGTTACGAGAGGTGCATGACGTGTTTCATGTATCTCAATTACGTAGGTATGTATCGGACCCAAGCCATATCCTCGATCATTCAGAGCTGGTTGTTGGTACCAACCTGTCTTACGAGGAACAGCCTGTGTCCATTTTGGACCGAAGAGAGAAGATACTCAAGAACCGAACAATTAGTCTTGTCCGTGTTGCTTGGGGGTCATCACTCCTTGGGAGAGTCAACCTAGAAACGTGAGGATGATATCCGATCACGGTATCCACACCTGTTTGACTCACGAGGTATATCTCTTTCTGTATACCTTGATTGTTCTGATTCTTCATGCTTATCACCTTATGGGTAGAGCTACTTGATATCGTAGATTGATGGATTTACATATATCGTACTTGCTTTTGATATGGTAATAATGATTGCTTGCTCACTAGAATTGCTTGTATTAGTTTAGCTCCGATATTTCTACCTGCTTGGATTTGAAATTCCGAGGACGGAATTTTTCTAAAGTGGGTAGAGATGTCACTCCCCGTTCCCAGAATGCATATTTTTATACATGTACAACTCATGTATATTTATTTAGTATTTATCATGTATTATCCTGTATTTAAATTCCTTTAAATTTATGTTAATTAATTAGCTGCATTTTATTTCCTACAATTTTTATTCCTGTATTTTATTTCTGTATTTTATTTCCTGCTTTTAACTTCTCTGCTTAGTCTTGTTTTCGGGTTGGCGTTGGTTGGATCCGAATGGAACCCGACCCTATAACCCCACCTACCACCCCCTTTCCTATTTAAGCCCCTATTCTCCTTCTCTCTCCTCATAACTCTCATTCTTCTTCTTCTTCTTCTTCTTCTTCTTCTTCCTCTCATCACTTCTCCACCTACCAGCAGTAGCAGCAGGCAAGTGCAATCTTGCTTCTTGCTTGGAGAACCATTTTTATGGTTTATTTTTCTTCCTCTTATGATTCTGAGAGAGTTTACTACTTAGCATTTTTGATTTCTGTGGCTGGTTTTTTCTAGATCTAAGTGTTTATATTCTCGGTTGTTCATGGGTTTTGATCTCCCAACTTGGCATGCTTTCTGGCTGGGAACTTCATTTCTGGCTTGGGACGAAGGCTTAGTCACGCACACGTTCTTACGTGTCTACGTAGATTTTGAGTCACGCTCATGTTCTTACATGTTAGCGTAGATTTTTAGTCATGCACACGTTCTTACGTGTCTGTGTGGATTTTGAGTCACGCTCATGTTCTTACATATTAGCGTGGATTTTTAGTCATGCACACGTTCTTACGTGTCTGCGTGGATTTTGAGTGACGCTCATGTTCTTACATGTTAGCGTAGATTTTTAGTCACGCACACGTTCTTACGTGTCTGCGTGGATTTTGAGTCACGCTCATGTTCTTACATGTTAGCATGGATTTTTAGTCACGCACACGTTCTTACGTGTCTGCATGGATTTTGAGTCACGCTCATGTTCTTACATGTTAGTGTAGATTTTTAGTCACGCACACGTTCTTACGTGTCTGCGTGGATTTTGAGTCACGCTCACGTTCTCATGAGCGTGCGTAGATTTTGAGTTATGCATACGTCATGCGTGCGTGCGTGAATTTCTTATCACTTTTTACGCTCACTTGTGCGTGCGTGAATTTCTTGTTACTTTTCACGCTCACTTGTGCGTGCATGAATTTCTTATCATTCTTCACGCTCACTCATGAGTGCGTGAATTTCCCTTCATGCTCACGCTGTGCGTGCCAACGCTTTTCACGCTTTTTTACGCTCACGCTGTTTACACGCTCACTCCAACCTGCTAGACTTGTTGGCGTGACTTTTGGCCTTAGCCTAGACTTGTTGGCGTGACTTCCTGACCTGAGTGTTTTTATTTGTGCTATAACTTATTCATTTAATGATGGCATGATAATTCTTCTATTATATCCTTAAGCCTTTTGGCATGGACTTGATAAATCATGATATGTTAATATTGTTAATATGGATTGTTATGTGGAATGCGCCTTGTGTCCTGATTGATCCATGGATACCCAGTATGACTAGAACTTAACCTTGAGAGTTATAGACTCGACCCCATGTAATACTAATTGACTTTCATGCCTTGATACCATTGATAATAATGGTTATCTTGATTAAAATTGATCATGCGTTCGTAGTTGGAACTAAGAGACAAGCTAGTCGTCTTATTGAATGAAATGAATGAGACACGTTCATGTAATGAACTATTGTACTCGATTAGCCAATCCCGAATATTGGCATACAGGCACATGCAGGCTTTAAATTATTTATTTATTTATTTAGTTATTTATTTATCTTACAAAAATGACATGTGTACTTTATGGTCAAGGCATGATTACTCTGTAGTTAGATTTGATTGTTGCATCACGCTATGTAAGACCTACAACCTAGCCGCACAGGTATCGTTGTAGAGTTGCGCATATCGTACCCCGTACGAAAGTACTCATTTTAATGACCATGATCCATGGCATGGAACTTCACTCAACGTAGAGACTATTAAGTTAAATAAAATAATAATGGCATGGAGAGAATGGATTCCCGAGTTCTTACATGGCAGCCCTCTTTGGGACTATTAAGTGCCCGACAGGCCGGCTGGTTCCTACAGATACTGTAAATCTGTCACACGGGCAGGGAACGGTATCTGCTTATATTATTGTACATGCTATATTAACGACGGGCGTCCCGCTGGGACTCGTCTAATTACATGATTGGCGTAATTGATTGACTGGATAGACTAGCCTTGCTCGCACATAGTAAGAACTGAGGAATCCCTATTTACATAATTCCAGGATAACTTGGGACTCACAATAGCAAGCCATAGTAGTTGATTGGCCGTTCAAGATGATTTGCTTGTGTACTGTACCTACTCTGTTGCCTAACTGAGATGATCAGAATGTCAGGATATGACGGGCCAACTTCTGTCCTTGTTTGGTTGGGAGGTTGGTTCGAAGTGTCGTGATGTTATGTGAATCCTAGTGGAAAGCAGAGATCTATTATTATATTCTCTTACTTATTGGTTTAATCCTTCATATCGTGCTCCCTTGTGGTACTTGCTATTAGAGGTCTAACATCTCTGGTTTTGCATGGCCAGATTTAGAGCCAATCCCCGAGGATCCAGCTTACTTCGACCTCCAAGATGGTCAATACTAGAGGGATGATCGCAGGAGGACTCGAGTGGGCTCCTTACTTCATCGCTCGTTTTGTTATTTACTTCATACTTAGCCGTTTGGCCCCGACATGTTAGTCGGATTGTCTTGTACTTACTTTTACATAATTGTAATTAAGTCAGACTGCAGCTGATAACAATTGTGTATATGTTACTATACCATCTGGCTATGTTTTGTAAAGCCAGATCTCCAGAACATTTTGGCTAAGCGTTTGGGACGCCTTACTGCTTTATCTTACATGTTCTCTATTTCTGTTTTTTGTTTTGAATGATTGAGACAATAGATGTGAAGTGACCATAGTAAGACTTTCATGTAGTATGCACCCCCTCGTCTGGTTAGACAGCATTGATCGTATTATACGGTATTCACCTACCCGTAATACGTAGCTGGCTGAGTCATTCTCCCGCTCTCCAGTATTCTGGTTCTAGGGCGTGACATTATTACAATTCAAGTTCTAAAACATGAAAATTAAACCAAGTCTACTAGCTAGTCTCCCGATCACTCCTGAGTGTCGGAGCCAAAAGTAGCTAAGTCATCTCCCAGTCCATAGTAAGTATGGCAAGTGTCATCGGGACAAGCATCTGTAATATTTTCAACAGGTCCAGTCAGGACATGAACGAGTATAATTTATCAAGAAATCTCAAGTAAATGACAGAGAACTATAAAGCAGTTTATAGACAGTTATATTGATGAACATGGCAGTTTTATACAGGTAGTGATGTAGAGAAACAGTTAAGGTACAAGGAAAGTAAGGTAACTAAACAAGAGAAGAAACATGGCAAGAAATACTGTAAAATATAATCTAGCTGAACTAGAGTAACATGATATGTCCAGACAGTATAATATGAGTCAAGTGTAATCCCAGTGTGAGTCCAGACAATGTAAATCTAATACCAGATGATTCCAGTACAAGACGAGTCCAGTATAAGGTGAGTCCAGACAATGATCAATGATTCCAGGGTGAGTCCAGACAATACTCTAACAGTGTGTTTTAAAATATCGAGATCGACATGTAAACGGATGTAGGTAATACGGCACACCACACACTGATCAGGTGAGGGATGGCTATCGTTCCAGTATAATTCCAAGGGAGGTGATTCCAGTATTTGGGTAATGTTCACATGTCTACTCTAATATTTCCCCACCCACAAGTACAAGTGAATCCATAACCCGATACGAAATAGTACAAGTCCAGCCAGAACATGAATGATACCAGAAGTGATTCCAGAGTGATTCCAGTAGGTGATTTCAGTAGTGATTCTAGAAGTAGAGGCCAGACATGAATAAATGAGTGTCGTATGAAACGGATCCAGCAATATCGAATCGTGTTTGTAAAAGAGAATCAAATAGAACTAACTAAAACTGAAATACAGTAATTGACAAGTAAATGAAGAACTATCAAAGAATGTACTCGCCTGATACTCTGAAAAGAGTAATGTAATATCAGATGTCTGTACCGGAGCCACAATGTCCTAAATAGAGCAGTATGGGTTATAATGTGTTTAAAACAAGGTAAAAGAAGTTTACGATGCAATCTACATGATTTCTAGGTCAAATTCAACTATAAGTCAAACCTGGTCAACTATCTAGGTCAAACTAGGTCCAAGTCAAACTTGGTCAACTCTGGGTCAACCTTGGTCAACACTCTAGTCCACTAGGTCAATCCTAGTCTAGTCAGTCTCACTAGGCCTAACCAAGCCTAGACAAGCATCCTAGCACAAACACAAAGTCACTAGCAACACACATTGCATATACCATATATATACATACATTCATACATGTGTACATAGATACATTGTGTGGCTAAGGCATATACATGCATATCTACATTCATACAAGGATGCATAGGCACTCACTTGTATACATTCCTACACATAGCATGCATTGCCTACATTTATTCATTTATGTATTCATTATACATATGCATACTCATACATCCATTACCTATATGCACTCATACACATATAGACGCATACATAGGCTAATATTCATTTATTTATCCAAGTTTATTTATGCATTATATCTATTCATTAACCTTACACATACTTGCATGTTTTTATTTCATAGGTACATGGTTGCATTTATACATGCATGTATGCTATTTACTGTCATCATCATCACATTTATTTAACCATTTATTCATGCATGCATTTCTATATTACATACACTTGTATATATACATAGAGGCATAAATATGTAAAGAGATATAGAGTGAGGGATTAAGGCACATGTGTGTGTGTGTGGTAAACATATATAGAAAACAGGGAGGCAGAGAGCAGGGGTAATGTTGCAGTCAGTAAAAAGACTGGAGTGTCTGTGTACAGACCTATATAACATCACAAAATCCACAATTAAACCCAATTTCAGCTGTACATCAAGGGTTAACATGGTATACATCAAGGGTTTTATGTTCATATCAACAACCACAACAAAGAACCCAAACTACAACCTATGTTCAATGTATCAGAACTTAAAATTCAATTGCATTATGTACATAAATTCGAATCTCATGATAACACAAGTTATCTGACTCACAAACTCAAGAGCACATATATGAACTTAACATGGCAGTTCATTTCAGTTACATTCAAAAGGGTTTTAAGTGGTGTCATGGTCAAGGAAAAACAAGGATATGCAAAAGGAAACTTCAGTTCAGTCCTCAGGAACAGGGAGTTATAGGCTATGTATTGCAGCAGTGAGAGTGAGACATGCATCCTTACATACCTACAAGGCATTCAAATATTACTTCTCATTCTTACATTCATTCATGCTCTCATTCAATCTTTCAGTTTAAACCTAAACTTATGTGAACTCAGACACAATGTAACCAACCTACATAACAAATATTATATAACTCGCATATATATGTATACAGTCAAACCGAACATAATATCAACTGAACACTTTATCAACTAAACATATTATGAAAACTGAACACTTATTAACATTAATTGACCAATTAAAAGCAATTTAACTTCTGAGAACATATTGAACAGTGTAGGTATCAGAGATTTGTGTTCAGCATGTGCTCGAACCCAATATTTGAACCCTAATGCATATCCTATATGAAACTCAGAAATGTAGGCTTGATTCTCAGGCATGTACATACATATAGACGTTATAAATGGACATCAATTTACATTATTTAACAATTAATTAACATTAACCTCTGAAACTGAACACAGTATCAGAAAAATGGGAATTCTCAGTTTGAATTCGAAAATGGAATGAAATACATACAAAAGAGGTTAGGGTAGTGTCGTGTAGGTGTAAGGGTACTCCACAGGTCGTGTTGTGTCCACAAAATTGGACACGACGTGTCCAAAAGCAGAAATCTAAGTATCAGAAAAAATAGTTCACCCAGGCCTCGTACGTGCGTGTCGAGCCTTCGTGGGCTCGACACAGAGCTCGAGGTGGGTCGAGCTCATGCATGTGGGTTCGCCCAGAGTAGGGCTATGTGCACAAGTGTCTGCATCGTGTCCACTCGAGCCGTGTCCAGAGAAAACAACATGTATCAGGACACGTCTGTGCGCGCATGTGTACGTGTGGTCGAGACAGTGCGGTCGAGATTTCTCCCGATCCGCTCAACAAAATCATCTCAAATTTTACGTGCATGGTGTTAGTCATTGCCCGCAGGTGTCCACCAATTTTGGTGTTCAACCGAGCCGTGTCGTGTCGGATATGGACGTGTGGCAGCAGGATACTGCACGGGGCCTGTGCGCGGTGTCGTGCACGAGGTGCGTGTCCGATTTGGACACGAAAAACCCACAGAATCATGCTTAGTCTTCAACATAATTAATCTACATATTAAGGGCTTCAAAATCATGTAATTAGTTTTAGAAAATACAAAAATCCATTTCTATGGGACATTTCATCGAACACGCATTTAATTTCACCAATACGTGTCCGATACGGACACAAAATGGAACGAGATCCTACCAAACTTGGGCTACACCTAGGGGAACCCTAAATGAATGCACCTATGGAAAGAAATCCGAAATTTAATAGGGTTTGTAGGGTTTTACCTATTGAGTGTTCAAACTCAATGTAAAGAGCCTCGTCTTGACGTCTTCCTCGATGTGCTACGGTTCAAACGTCCTCCAACCTTGCTAGCAAGCCTCCATAAGTCTCCTCTAATGTTAGGGATGATGATGCAATTGATTTGACTGAATTTGGGCTCAATTTGGATTAATTGGGAGGAGTTTAGGGAAGAACAAGTAGGACTTTTCTAGGGTTTTGTAAAAAGAGGAAAAGGCTCTTAAGTGGGATACTTATAGAAAGGGGGGCCTTGTATGGCTGTTGAAACTATTAAGGTTAGAGTTTTAGATGAGTGGTTTAGGTTCCTCCACCAAATTCCAAGCCTTCCTATTGGTCCAAGGCTTCTTTTCACAAATATCCTAAAAGAAAATATCCTACCGAGGAATATCTAGATATTGCTAACCTTGGCACTTAGTAGGAATGTTCTAACCATGATTCTAACCTCAAGACTAATCTAGGTTAGGTTAAACTTCTAGGGTTAAGGCTTAACTAAAGGATTAGCATAATATTTAATTAATCAAAATTATAATTCCACAAAATTGTCAAAATGACCAAAATACCCTTAGGCTAAAAATTGGTAATTTGAATTTCTAATCACATGACTAGGCTCCCTTGGTCATGGTTAGTCTCTAGGCTTAGCAATTCTAGGGTTACACTAGTTAACCATCAAAATCACCAATCAACATTTTAATTAGTTTTAAATTAATTAAAAATTACCAAAAGTCACAATATGATTTAAATATCATTATTAAATGATTATAATTACAAAATTTCAAAATTACCCTCATCTAGAAAACTGGATGTTACAAGTCTACCCCCATTAGAAGAATTTCGTCCTCGAAATTAAGATGATCGTAGTCCTCCTAGGTCAAAGCCCCAATCAAACAGGGTCGAAGGATAATATGCAATCATAGTCCTACTGGTCATGATTCCATAGTCTCGAACAGGGTAACTACGCTATCTAGCATATCATAAGAATATCATGACAGGTACTAATGGAAATCACACATGAAGGTGGAAGAGAAGAACAAGGAGGTCAAACCTGCTAACCCGTCACATGTAGCGTCGGTCTCCTCGATCGCCATCGCAAAAGCTCTACCCCTCTGGTGCTGAGATACAGGTGGCCTAGCTCCCTCAAGAGGAGGTGCAGCGGGACAATCTATCATCTTGTGGGCACCAGACCCACAGAATAGACAAACCTTCAGTCTCCTCCTACAAGACTCCCAAACATGCCCTGCCTTCCTGCAGTAGGCACAAGTCGGCACCCTACGGTCCTATCCTCTAGGCTAATGCTGTGTCTACTGAAGCTGTACGTGAGGCCTCTTGGCCGGACGTCCACTGCTATTAGCTACATGAGTATTTCGACCCCTCTTCAGTTTTAACCCTAGATCATCCTCTGCTGCCATAGCTCCTGCTAAGATCTCCGCGAAAGAAACATCCCTGTCACTCTTGGTCAATGACCGGACCTCTCTGATCAAACCTCTGTGGAACTTCCTCGCCTTCGTCTTCTCGTTCAAGTACTCAATAAATCTGCTCAGCCGGCAGAACTCTCCAGCATATTCCCCGACTGTCTGGTTCCCCTGAACCAGGCTCTCAAACTGTGCCTCTATGCCTCCAAGTGCTACGTCTGGAAAGAACTGCTCCTTGAACAGCGTCTTGAAGGCTGCCCAAGTCTGTCCCTCGGTTCCTACTAGGGGGTCCGTCTGGTATCAGGTGCGCGCCAGGTCCTGCATCTGGCTGCCCGCAGCCTCGATCTGAAGCCGAGCTGGTATCTCTGCTAATCGAAATATCTCCTCTATATGCTCTATCCAGTCATCCACATAGTGGATGCCCTCTGTACCAAGTAAATCCCTCGGACGCATCTTCTGAAACTCCTGAATACTCGGCGTCCTCTGATGGCACTGATGTGTCTGTGCTGGCCCCTGGATGGTCACCATCTCCACTGTCGTCCGGACCAGCTGGTGAGCCTCGTCTATACCCTGACAGAAGTCGACAGTCTGACGCTGCTGCTGCTGCTGGTGGGACTCCAGAATCCTCTCCACAAGGAAAACAGGTGGGCAACATCAACCAATCCTGAAGGTGGCTGCTGAAGCTGCTGCTGAAACATCTCAGGAATGACGGGGGTCGTCCTCTGAACAGGTGGAGGCATACCCCCAATGGCTGCAGTCATTCCTGTCTGATCAGGAACAGAAGGTGCTACAGTCCCAGCAACCTGTTGTACTGGACGAGAGGTGGCAGACCCCTCTCCAGCGGCTGCTGTACCAGAGCGATGTGATCGTGTTTCCACCATCCTGAAGACAGATCGAACAAGGAAGTCAATACTGAGCAGGAATCGATATAATCAAGGAGGACAGTTTACTTCAAAGAAGGCAAATCAGTTTGATATGTAGATGGCATGATTTGAAGCTAAACTTTTTCTAACTGTGATTGAGTACCTCTCCGTTAAAGCCTATCTCTCAATCCTATCGCAGGCTGTAGTGATACTCTAGTTCGAATACCACTACATAAACTCAACCTGCATGGGCCACCACTAAAAACGTATCACGACCCGCACCCAGTGTAGGGACACGAGAAGTGGGTACGTCCAGCCTACGCCGCAGTGTCGGTAGTAGAACGCTGTCCTAGGTTACTATCTAATCAACAACTCAAGCAATTATATAATGTACTTGTCAATATCTCAACTCCGAACGGAGGACAAGTATAGATATAATGAAATCTCAATCACAGTCTAAGCACGATAAGATAACACAGAAGTTTACAACTAAAGACTAAACAACAATATTTATAAACTACTAAATAATAATATCTCAAACAAACTCAAATACAAACTCGTATCTCAAGTTATTACAATTCAAGTTCTAAAACATGAAAACTAAACCAAGTCTACTAGCTAGTCTCCCGATCACTCCTGAGTGTCGGGGCCAAAAGTAGCTAAGCCATCTCCCAGTCCATAGTAAGTAGGGCAAGTGTCATCGGGGCAAGCATCTGTAATATTTTCAACAGGTCCAGTCAGGACAGGAACGAGTACAATTCGTCAAAAAATCCTAAGTAAATGACAGAGAACTATAAAGCAATTTATAGATAGTTATATTGATGAATATGGCAGTTTTATACAGGTAGTGATGTAGAGAAACAGTTAAGGTACAAGAAAAGTAAGGTAACTAAACAAGAGGAGAAACATGGCAAGAAAGAATGTAAAATATAATCTGGCTGAACTAGAGTAACATGATATAAGTTCAGACAGTATAATATGAGTCAAGTGTAATCCCAGTGTAAGTCCAGACAATGTAAATCTAATACCAGATGATTCCAGTACAAGACGAGTCTAGTATAAGGTGAGTCCAGACAATGATCAATGATTCCAGGGTGAGTCCAGACAATACTCTAACAGTGTGTTTTAAAATATCGAGATCGATATGTAAACGGCTGTAGGTTATACGGCACACCACACACTGATCAGGTGAGGGATGGCTATCGTTCCAGTATAATTCCAAGGGAGGTGATTCCAGTATTTGCGTAATGTTCACATGTCTACTCTAATATTTCCCCGCACACAAGTACAAGTGAATCCATAACCTGACACGAAATAGTACAAGTCCAGCCAGAACATAAATGATACCAGAAGTGATTCCAGGGTGATTCCAGTAGGTGATTCCAGTAGTGATTCCAGAAGTAGAGGCCAGACATGAATAAATGAGTGTCGTATGAAATAGATCCAGCAATATCGAATCATGTTTGTAAAAGAGAATCAAAAAGAACTAACTAAAACTAAAATACAGTAATTGACAAGTAAATGAAAGAACTATCAGAGAATGTACTCGCCTGATACTCTGAAAAAAGTAATATAATATCAGATGTCTGCACCGGAGTCACAATGTCCTAAATAGAGCAGTATGGGTTATAATGTGTTTAAAACAAGGTAAATGAAGTTTACGATGCAATCTACATAATTTCTAGGTCAATCTAGGTCAAAGTCAACTCTAAGTCAAACCTGGTCAACTGTCTAGGTCAAATTAGGTCTAAGTCAAACTTGGTCAACTCTGGGTCAACCTTGGTCAACACTCTAGTCCACTAGGTCAATCCTAGTCTAGTCAGTCTCACTAGGCCTAACCAAGCCTAGATAAGCATCCCAGCACAAACACAGTCACTAGCAAAACACATTGCATATACCATATATATACATACATTCATACATGTGTACAAAGATACATAGTGTGGCTAAGGCATATACATGCATATCTACATTCATACAAGGATGCATAGGCACTCACTTGTATACATTCCTACAATATAGCATGCATTGCCTACATTTATTCATTCATGTATTCATTATACATATGCATACTCATACATCCATTACCTATATGCACTCATATACATATAGACGCATACATAGGCTAATATTCATTTATTCATCCAAGTTTATTTATGCATTATATCTATTCATTACCCTTACACATACTTGCATGTTTTTATTTCATAGGTACAGGGTTGCATTTATACATGCATGTATGCTATTTACTGTCATCATCATCACATTTATTTAACCATTTATTCATGCATGTATTTCTATATTACATATACTTGTATATATACATATAGGCATAAATATGTAAAGAGATATAGAGTGAGGGATTAAGGCACATGTGTGTGTGTGTGTGTGGTAAACATATATAGAAAACAGGGAGGCAGAGAGCATGGGGTAATGTTGCAGTCAGTAAAAAGACTGGGGTGTCTGTGTACAGACCTATATAACATCACAAAATCCACAATTAAACCCAGTTTCAGCTGTACATCAAGGGTTAACATGGTATACAGCAAGGGTTTTATGTTCATATCAACAACCACAACAAAGAACCCAAACTACAACCTATGTTCAATGTATCAGAACTTAAAATTTAATTGCATTATGTACATAAATTCGAATCTCATGATAGCACAAGTTATCCGACTCACAAACTCAGGAGCACATATATGAACTTAACAAGGCAGTTCATTTCAGTTACATTCAAAAGGGTTTTAAGTGGTGTCATGGTCAAGGAAAAACAAGGATATGTAAAAGGACACTTCAGTTCAGTCCTCAGGAACAGGGAGTTATAGGCTATGTATTGCAGCAGTGAGAGTGAGACATGCATCCCTACATACCTACAAGGCTTCAAATATTACTTATCATTCTTGCATTCATTCATGCTCTCATTCAATCCTTCAGTTTAAACCTAAACTTATGTGAACTCAGACACAATGTAACCAACCTACATAACAAATATTATATAACTCGTATATATATGTATACAGTCAAACCGAACATGATATCAACTGAACACTTTATCAACTAAACATATTATAAAAACTGAACACTTATATACATTAATTGACCAATTAAAAGCAATTTAACTTCTGAGAACATATTGAACAGTGTAGGTATCAGAGATTTATGTTCAGCATGTGCTCGAACCTAATATTTGAACCCCAATGCATATCCTATATGAAACTCAGAAATGTAGGCTTGATTCTCAGGCATTATATACATGTAGACATTATAAATGGACATCAATTTACATTATTTAACAATTAATTAACATTAACCTCTAAAACTGAACACAGTATCAGAAAAATGGAAATTCTCAGTTTGAATTCAAAAATGGAATGAAATACATATAAAATAGGTTAGGGTAGTGTCGTGTAGGTGTAAGGGTACTCCACAGGTCGTGTTGTGTCCACAAAATTGACACGACGTGTCCAAAAGCAGAAATCTAAGTATCAGAAAAACAGTGCACCCAGGCCTCGTACGTGCGTGTCGAGCCTTCGTGGGCTCGACACAGAGCTCGAGGTGGGTCGAGCTCATGCATGTGGGTTCGCCCAGAGTAGGGCTGCGTGCACAAGTGTCTGTATCGTGTCCACTCGAGCCGTGTCCAGAGAAAACAACGCGTATCAGGACACGTCTGTGCGCGCGTGTGTACGTGTGGTCGAGACAGTGCGATCGAGATTTCTTCCGATTCGCTCAACGAAATCATCTCAAATTTTACGCATGGTGTCAGTCATTGCCCGCAGGTGTCCACCAATTTTGGTGTTCAACCGAGCCGTGTCGAGTCGGATATGGACGTGTGGCAGCAGGACACTGCATGGGGCTTGTGCACGGTGTCGTGCACGAGGTGCATGTCCGATTTGGATACGAAAAACCCACAGAATCGTGCTCAGTCTTCAACATAATTAATCTACATATTAAGAGCTTCAAAATCATGTAATTAGTTTTGGAAAATACGAAAATCCATTTCTATGTGACATTTCATCGAACACGTATTTAATTTCACCGATATGTGTCCGATACGGACATGAAATGGACACGAGATCCTACCAAACTTGTGCTACACCTAGGGAAACCCTAAATGAATGCATCTACGGGAAGAAATCCGGAATTTAATAGGGTTTGTAGGGTTTTACCTATTGAGTGTTCAAACTCAATGTAAAGAGCCTCGTCTTGACGTCTTCTTCAATTTGCTACGGTTCAAACGTTCTCCTACCTTGCTAGCAAGCCTCCACAAGTCTCCTCTAATGTTGGGGATGATGATGCAATTGATTTGGCTCAATTTGGGCTCAATTTAGATTAATTAGGAGGAGTTTAGGGAAGAACAAGTAGGACTTTTCTAGGGTTTTGTAAAAAGAGGCAAAGGCTCTTAAGTGGAATACTTATAGGAAGGGGGGCCTTGTATGGCTGTTGAAACTATTAGGGTTAGAGTTTTAGATGAGTGGTTTAGGTTCCTCCACCAAATTCTAAGCCTTCCTATTGGTCCAAGGCTTCTTTTCACAAATATCCTAAAATAAAATATCCTACCTAGGAATATCTAGATATTACTAACATTGGCTCTTAGTAGGAATGTTCTAAACATGATTCTAACCTCAAGACTAATCTAGGTTTGGTTAAACTTCTAGGGTTAAGGCTTAACTAAAGGATTAGCACAATATTTAATTAATCAAAATTATAATTCCACAAAATTGTCAAAATAACAAAAATACCCTTAGGCTAAAAATTGGTAATTTGAATTTCTAATCACATGACTAGGCTCCATTGGTCATGGTTAGTCTCTAGGCTTAGCAATTCTAGGGTTACACTAGTTAACCATCAAAATCACCAATCAACATTTTAAATAGTTTTAAATTAATTAAAATCACCAAAAATTAATATGATTTAAATATCATTATTAAATGATTATAGTTACAAAATTTTAAAATTATCCTCATCTGGAAAACTGGGTGTTACAAGACCAAGTTTGTAAAAGGTCGATACGGGGTATCTTGACGGATACGCACTGATTTCATCGCGCACGCGCAACGAAATCGAGTTCCGTCAGTTTTCACACGTCGGCAACATCCATACACGCCTTTCGATGTATATAGTGCACGACCGTGTCGCCCGGTTTCTCGGAGCGCACGCCGTATCGGATAGTTTCCTAAAAAAATTTATAATTTTACCAGATATTTTTTTGATTTTTAACATCGAATAACTTTGCATACGCTGAATGAAATTAAGAACTACCAAAGGGGTTTTAATCTTGTATATGTTGTATAAAATGCTGTTCAATTGGTTTTCTAATTTGGTCGATGGTTTGACCGAAATCGGACTTCCAAGTTATGCCTCCGTGTCGAGTTTTTTGTTCTAATTGAATAGATTTTTCTCGAGATTTTGGTTCTCTTTCTACAAAAATCTATTACACTAGGAATTGATATGTTTGAAGAGGATCGAAGGGGGTTATGTTGTGTCACGACCCGCTCCCGAATATTCGGACACAAGTCGGATACGCCCAGCCTTCGTTGTTGGACACGACGAAGTAAGCTGTAACAATACTAAGGAAAACTCCAAGTCACAATAAAATGTAAACATCCACAGCTTCTATCAACGTCTCAAAAAATATCACCACAATCTATCAAGTTATTTGTATAATATCATCCGGAGAACATTCCGACAAAAATAAAATATACAATAATGAAATCGAAAATACAATATCCAGACATGAAATCTAAACACTGAATAATGAACTAAATCCTGCACCAATGATCTCACCATGCTCCATGTGGCCTCAAGTTCACCTGCAACGTATCCTGTCAGGAAAAAAGCAAAGCACAACCTCGACAAGAAAAATATACAATATAATCTGAAATACATAATACAAGTAAAACTAGAGTACGAGAACTAAAAATAAAACTATGGTACCAGAAGTGGAATGCAAAACTGAAGTACAATGATGGAAATAATGAACATGAAAATCAATATATACACGACAATGAACACGACAATCAATGCAAGTATGACCTTTGAAATATTAACCTACTGTGTGACCAGCTAAGGACCACAATCCACAATCAATCAATTATACAAGGTTAGGCTTAATCGTACGTGAGGTGTACGATTAGGCTATTCACAATACCTAGGTTGGGTGTGGTCACACACTAGTCAATATTTCTTCCAATCCTGCAATAACAATGACTCACAATACAATAAACAAGGTACATGGCAATCGTGTGTATCTCGTGTCCAATATGAAAATATGGCACATGAATGTAAGACATAATCACAAAGTAAAAGCTCGAGTTGGTGTACTTGTCTCGCTTTGGAAGCACGAGAGTAGTATTACATGGATGTAGGATCACCTGGTAATTTTTAGGTATATGTTGTTAGGATAAAGCAATACCAATTAGCTAACTATTTTAGAAACTATTTATATATTATAGCTTTAATCAAAAATAAATATTTTAACCATGTTTTAGCAAAATAATATTTTTAGAAAAGTATTTGCAAGCTAACCATATCCATAACTAGCTAATAAAGATATACTAGTTAACAATATTTTAGAAAATATATATAGCTTTGATAAAATAAATACTAGTATAATACTTAACTATATTTTAACCAAAATCGTTTAGAAAATAAATGGAAACTAAACTATTCTCCAAATATTGATATTATCAAAATATTAGCTAATGATATTTTATAACAAAATAATACTAACATTTTTTGATATGGTAACATTATAAAGCATTTGCTATAAAAGTATTATACAATTTACTAATTATATAAATCTAAAGTTATTCAATAAGATTGGTAACAAAAATTTATAATGGTAACAATGCTACAAAACATATTTATTTATACTAGCAAAATTATATGACATTTTTGAGTAATACTTCAATTTCAAAAATGATAACTACAATAATAAATAATAAGGATATTACTAATCAAAACCCAGTCCAAACAGTAGATATCCTGCAGCCCACAATTATATTAAATAAAACTCTAATATTCCCTGCTTAGCACTAACAACCTGGCCCACAAATTTACTGCAACTGCTGCTGAAACAAATTCGATTTAAACCCACTTGTCTAACTCCAGCCTAGTCCACACTGTCGAGCCCATACAAACTATACACAAAAATTTATAATAAAAAAACTAATGCGTTCAGAGCCCAGCCCAAGAACTACAACTGGCCCATCTCTAACCCTAACTAATATAATTCAATCCTTTCTCTCTCTTATTCATTTTACAGATCCCCAACCGACACCTCTCTACTGTTACAATTGTGACCGTTCAATTCTCGAGAAATCATAGGCGACTCTTCGGTTTTCGAAGAGTCAAGCCTCCACAGAATTCAAAATGGACTAAGGAGACTCTCTCCACAAATCCAGCTTAGCCCCAAAACTGATCAAACTCTATTATAACTTAACATTCACTCTCATTCTCCTATTCTCTCTCTATCATCATTATTCAACTCACAGCATTTGACTTCTTCTACAACTTTAATCCCAATTAATTTACACATTCCCAGCAACTTTTCTTCATCATGTACAAGACCCTAGCTCGAATTCTCATTCACTACCCCCATTTTCTTCTATTCTTCAACCTACACAAAATGAACCCACACTTTACATTCTTTCTCAGCCGAATCATACAGGAAGAAACCCTAGATTCTAGGTTTCCTTCTCCATCTTCCCCAAACTGACACCAAAATCCTAGAAATCTGACACCAGAAGCAAGATAGAAAGAGGTGGTTAGAGAGAATCGAGGCGACGTTTACCTCGACGCACGACGGATCTGGCAGTTCCGGTCGGGACAACAGCTCTCCAGCGCCTTGGCGAGGCGGATCTAACTCCCCACTGGTCCCGAGACTCCTTGGTGAGGTTCGGCGATGTCGGAGATGGCTCCTGGCGAGAGGTTCGGCGATGTCGGAGATGGCTCCTGGCGAGAGATGGTTCGAGAGGATCGAGGTGACGTTTACCTCTGTAGCTCCCCTTTCCGAAAAAATTTAAATTATTTTTTTCTATTATTTATTTGATTTAGATGGTGATTTTAGTCTGTATAAATAATTATTTAGTTAATTATTACAGTAGATGATTTTTAATCATGATTAAATTTGGAGTACAATACGACTAGGAATCATGGCACGGATAGTGTAGTGGCATGCTTTGACTAGTATATTAGTCTTGGTAGGGAAGGCCGAGCCATAGTAACGTCCTAACTAAGAAAACCAGACAAAGTTACGACTTAACCCTTACCGAAGATTTTATTTATTATTTAATTATTTATTATTAAGGTTTATTGACTTGTGGAAGACCCGGTTGTACCAAACCAGTCTGTACTGGAACCGAACCGGGCCAAGCCCATGTAGTCAATGCAGTGCGACCAACGACGTCCATATATATACGTCGTATTGCATTTATTATTTCTGATTGTTAAATAGGCATTTTGCATATAAAGGATTTATATACATAAATATAATTTATTATTACTGAATTAATATTCTATTTTAGAAATAGGATAAATACCTTCGTAATTACCCTTATGCAAGTTGGGACATTTAGACTACATATCTGTCTGTACACTTATTATAGATTTTCTTATTAGTATCATTATTATTTTTATTTATATTGTTATTACATTTATAATAATAAAAATATATTATTTAGTATTCTAGATTATTTGTGAAATAAATATTATTAATATAAATATGTAAATTTGGTTGCATATAATAATATGAAGAGGAATATTTTGTGTGTATATATATAAATATTATGTGTGTGTAAATATGTGTACATATATATATATATATATATATATATATATATATATATATATATATATATATATATATATATATATATATATATATATATATACATAAGTGATAATATATATAAATGGGTGTATTTGTATGTATATATAAATATATTATATACATGTATGTATGTGTATATGTATATATATGAAAATATATATATATATATATATATATATATATTGCTTAAATAGATAAAGGAAAAGAATTAGAAATAGAAGCCAAATCCTGGCCCAATCAGCCCAGCCGAGCTGAGCTCGGGCCAAGCCATCCCAACCCGGGCCCAACACCCCAAGCCCAAAACCAAAGGTCTACCCGAGCTGCTCTATCAAATTCCAGCCCCAAGCCAATCCGACCCCTGTTTTTAACCGACAGAGAGAGCTATATATGTACGTACGAGTTCGAAAGGATGGAAACATTCACGAAACCCTAAACCTAAACACTCGCCACCCTAACCGACCTCGCCCCCTACCTCTGGCGTGCCGTCTGATGGCCTTGCACCGCCGCCAAGTCGCCGGAAGGCGGAGGAATCCCGCGCGCACGCGGTCAAGCCGAGAAACAGGACAACTTCACACAGCCAGGTAACCCACTTCCTTCCCTGTTATCTTCTAGCATACTCGATCGTTTCGGATCCCGTAAATTCCTACGGATAGATGAAATGACCCTCTACAAACCCTATTAATTGGTTCGATTGAAATCGATCTGGATTTCGAGTTATATCAACTTGAAATTGACGAAAAACTAGTCCAAGGAACAGAACAGACTCGACCCAGACACGCGAATTTGGAAGGCAAATATCCGATAATCTATGACAAATTTTCGAAATCCATTAAAATAGATTCAAAGGCAACCTAACCATGATGAAAACCCAATTGTTATTTTTAATTCTAGTGGTTTGTACCGGAAGTTAAATCAGAATGAAAATCAGAAAAAAAAAAACCTAGAAAAACAGTTTTCGAAAACTTGAAAATCTTTCGACACGACGTACGTCCCGCCAATCCGGGCGACGTGGTCACTAACCGGAAGCATTGAAAGGTGCGTAACGGCATCGTGGTCATGTGGGCTTTGACGGAATTCAAATTGGTCGCGTGTACGCGACAAATTTGATGCGTATCCGTCGAAATTCACCGTATCGGCCTCCGTGCAAATTTCCTAATTACTTCGTGCACGCTTGTCAGATAGAGACGAAACTTACGCCAGCAGGACCGTATCATTTTTCTGGTCCTATATGCCAAATTTGGTCCGATTCTGAGATAATTGATAAAATTGCCGTTTCGCGGGTCCCATGGTCCGACTCAACGGATGATTTTGTGCACGGTCCATCGAAATCCAAAACTGGACATACGGTTGGGTTCGTATCGGAAAACCAGATTCGTAACATATAGTTTGATGACTTTAGAGAACTTTGACTCTGGCACGCTTTTCGGTACAAAGCGGGTCCAACGACGGACATCGTTTTTGCCCGAAATTATCGTTTTGTCCCTGTATCCAGAATTGGACTTAAGGACAGACAATCCTAGCTAATTTGACTATTTTGAGAACATTGGTAATGTTTATTTTAGCTTTCGGAGACAGTTGAGAGGACTTGGACCTTCTGACTTGTTGATTGGCGATACATTGTTGGTTCTCCGTGCAACCCCCAGGCAAGTATACCTTGCCAACTTGTACAGTATAATTTATATGCATGTTCATCGTCTCGCTGCTGTTCATTTCCTTACATTCATGATTGCTTTATTCCATGTCTGGTACACTCATCCTGTTATAGTTTTACTTTACATGTTTCTAGTTTCTTGTTCCTTCATGTTGTGATACTTCTATCTATTATACTGTGTTAGTTTCACACGTATTCCTTGATAGAGTCGTCTAGTCCTACACCACGATTCCCTTGACTTGATTATAACTTGACTTGACTTGACTTGACTTGACTTGACACGATTTGAGTGGGACTTGACTTTGACATTCTATAGATTGTGAGTACTTACCTTGACTACGCTCTATAGGATTTTTATACTAGGAATGGCTACTGTCTTGGTTGTGAGTACTTGCCTTGACTGCGATTGAGACACTATAGATTGTGAGTACTTGCCTTGACTGTAGTCTATAGCTTTGACCTATTAGCCATTTCTAGTATGGCATACCAGTGTCTTAGGATCCTTGCGTTTAGATCTTGTGTCTTGGTTCATTTTGTCTCGTTGGATATCCTTGATTGATTCTTACTTCTTTGTATATTTGTACTGTTACATATTGGCTTGTATATTATGTATCTTGCTAGTCCTCTGAGGACTTAATGATCTCTTCAGGTTTAGCGACTGCATGGAGTTTAGTTAGCAGAGCAGGATGGTAGAGGATTGAGATGTACGATACAGGTATTTGCTTGTGATATTTCTTTATTATCCTTTCGTGCTTTATATTCAGTACCATGATATACTCTGCTTATTTATAGACTCATATCATTCTTGGAGTCTAATCGAACAATATGCTAATGGGCTGCAGACCATGACCCATACTTGTTCATTCTTGTTTTACATTATTCTTGTGGATTGAGATATAGTTTAGATTAGACATGATACCCTATTATTGACAGCTTATACGTACTCGAGTCGGGCTGGATTCCGCTCGATACGTAGCTGGCTTGCTCACGAGCTCGCGTCCGAAAACTGGGTACGGGTCGTGACAACCTCGGCGCACGGCGGATATGGCAGTTTCGGTCGGGACAGCAGCTCTCCAGCGCCTTGGCGAGGCGGATCTAACTCCCCACTGGTCTCGAAACTCCTTGGCGAGGTTCGACGATGTCGGAGATGGCTCCTGGCGACAAGGCCTCGACCACGGTCGTCTGCAACTCTAGATGGTGACTCCTCGGCGGTGCTCCGAGCTGCGATGATGGCGCAAGCTGCAAGGAGATGGCTTTTCGAGATTCGAAGGGGCGGCACGTCATTCGAAGTGGTGGCGTTCAAAATGAGGGGCGTTCGATCTTCAAGGGCTTCACGAAGCTGAAGGGGTGACGCCTCGATTCTCGAAGGGTCAGCTCAAACCTCTGGGGCGTGGCAGTCGAGATGACATGGTTCTCCATGGTGCTGTTCAACGATGAAGGTGGTCGGCGGTCTTGATCGGACTCCAGTGTGTGTCGAGGCGGAGGAAGACGTCTCCAGCGAGTCGAGACTGTTCTGGCGATCGACAGCAACTATCGACGGGGGTTCTTGATGGCTCGGTCGTGGTGGACTTCCCCGAGCTCGACGAGCCGCACGTCGTCGCGGTGGTGGGAATCTCGATGGCGAGATCGAGATAGCCAGAGAGGTGAGAATCTTGGCAAGGCTGTGGTGGTGCTGACTGTCGTCTCCGACGACTCCCGACGGAGCCACGGTGGCGCACGATCAAGAACGGTCAGAGAGAGAGAACAGTGGAGAAAGAAAAAGTGTACTGTGCGATGTGACTGCTGTCAGAATTGTATTGGAAAACGTGTAATATTTTATAATAAAATATTTTAGTGGCATAGCTGTAAATAGAAGTAGATCTGGGGGTGTTTCCTAAATTAGGACAGTGGCAATGTGGTAAATAGCTACATATCTGGGGGCTTTACATGAGACTAGTAACAAAATCTGTTATTCTTCACTGCCTAACCACTTTAGTTTATAATTACCAGCTAGTTAATAACTGACAAATCAATTAGTTAGGCTAACTAGATTAATAGAAAAACAAAACAGTTAATCTTTTAACAAAATAGTTAATAACTAAATAATCTTTATTTAAACAGTCTCTCTCTAATTAATCAACAGTTATTGATAACTAATTAAATCAAAACATTTTATTTCCAGAATTAGTGACTACTACAAAATAGTTAATTAAAACAATCCTTTCCACCTATTATTTAACTATAATAATTGTAAAGCTATTACTAATGATCTGTAGCTAATTAACATGCAAATAAATCTTTCTAACATAATTAATAATTTCAAAATAATCAAGTCAACTAATTTAACTAAACATTAGTTAAAAGAAGAATCAGGATTAAAGATGATATTAACTTGAGAATCATTTTGACAGATTTGACAAAACCACTTCTTAAAATTCGAAATTGTTTAACCCAAATATTATAAAATATAATGCATTCTAAAAAGAAATCAACAAATTAAAAACTTTAGAAATAGTATTTAAGAAAAATACTTTTGTTAAAACTAAATTTGCATCTAGAAACGATATTATATCCTTGAATAGAAAATTTAAAAAAATCTCAAAAATCTTCAAATATTGGTTTAGGAAGTTACAAATCTACCCCCTTACAAAAATTTCGTCCTCGAAATTTCAAGAGTTTTGTAGAGATGTACAAAATCAAGTAAAAAGTTATTAAGAAGCAATAAGAGGCTAATTGATTTATTTATGTAGTAAAAGGACAAGGACCAACAAGTGGTCACTAGACAAATGCAAATGACCGTAAATGCAAAGAGACTTTAAAGACAAGTCTCAAAATAGGCACTACAAAGAAATCTACTACAAGCAAGGTAAAGGAAGATAACAGTCTGTCCGGCTACGCTCCCTACGGCTACTGATCCTGGAAGGGTGGATCCTCCTACTGCAGCTCTGGTGCTGGTCCCTGGCGAGTGAAAGCTGTAGGACAATCTCTCACTTGGTGGGTGGCAGATCCACAAACCAAGCATTGCCCTAACCTCTTGTGGCATTTCTCGACACGGTGTCCCGGTCTCTTATAGTACACGCAAGAAAAGTATGTCGGGGTCTAGATCTGTCTCTGCTGTCTCGGCGATGTCGGAGCTCGAACATGATGATGATGCTGATGCTGAGGTGCTAGCCGCTGAGGTGGCCTCTGCTGAGTGTCGATCTACTTCGATGGACCCTAGGAGCTGCTGGCGCCATTGTCTCGGTTCCGCTTGAGCTTCGGGTCCATCTCCTTCTCTACTCCCTGAACAACTTTGAGGATGCTCGCATAGGTTGTAGCCTGGATGATCACCACTGTATGTCACATCTCTCTGGTGAGGCCCTTCTTGAATCTCCTGGCCCTTTCTTCTGGCGTGTTGACGAGGTTCTCCGCGAACCTGCTGAGGCGGCTGAACTCCGATGTGTACTGAGCCACAGTCATACTCTCCTGCTGCAATGCCTTGAACTGATTTCGAAGCTCATCTCGCTCCACATCTGGAAAGAACTTCTCCTGGAACAGCATTTTGAACTCTGCCCAGAGAACTTGGGGTACGGCCAATTGAGGCTTCTCTCTGTACCAAGCTCTAGCAATGTCGAAAAGTCGTATGCTTGCAACCTCGACCTTCAGATCATCTAGAATTCTCGCCATTTTCAATGTCCGCTCAGCATTTTCTAGCCACTCATCTGCGTAGACTATCCCCTCATGGCCCCAAAATTCTATCGGGCAGAGGTTCTGATAATCTCTGACGGTGCCTGGCCTCGGTGCTGGTGGTGCCGACGGTGCTGGCGGAGCTGGTGGAGCTGGCTCTCTGACTCGGAGTACGTCCATGATCGTCGCTCGGAACTGCGTGGCTTGGTGGTTCTGTGCCTCCATAAACTGCTGGAACATGGCCATCATCTGGGTACCGTCGAATGTCATCGTCGGAAGAAGAGACGGAGGCGGTAGAAGCTGCTGCTGCACATCGGGTGCAGACTGCTTACTAGTCCCAGCGTTCTTCATGGCGACCATCTTGTAATAGAAAATAAACGGTTGATTGATATGTCCTAAAATCATAAACTAACCTAGAAAATTATAAGTAAATCAAATTTAGATATCAATAATCATAACCATTTCCCACGGATCCTATGCTGTGATGAGTTTTCCTTAGCTTCGCTGGTCCCCCAATAGCACTTTATAGCCTAAGTGCCTTTAGGACAGACCTGTATGGGCCAACACTAAAAACATATCACGATCCGCTCCCGAATAATCGGACACAAGACGGACACGCCCAGCCTTCGTTGTTGGACACGACGAAGTAAGCTGTAACAATACTAAGGAAAACTCCAAGTCACTATGAAATGTAAACATCCACAGCTTCTATAAACGTCCTAGAAAATATCACCACAATCCACCAAACTATTTGTACAATATCATCCGGAGACAATTCCGGTAAAAATAAAATATATAATGATGAAATCGAAAATACAATATCCAGACATGAAATCTAAACAATGAACAATAAACTAAATCCTATACCAATGATCTCACCATGCTCCATGTGGCCTCAAGTTCACCTGCAACGTATCATGTCAGAAAAAGAGCAAAGCACAACCCCGACAAGAAACAATATACAATGTAATCTGAAATACAGAATACAAGGTGAAACTAGAGTACGATAACTGAAAATGAAACTATGGTACCAGAAGTAGAATACAAAACTGAAGTACAATGATGGAAACAATGAACATGAAAATCAATATGTACACGACAATGAACACGACAATCAATGAACACGACAATGAATACGACAATCAATGCAAGTGTGACCTTTGAAATATTAACCTAATGTGTGACCGGCTAAGGACCACAATCTACAATCAATCAATTCTACAAGGTTAGGCTTAATCGTACGTGAGGTGTACGATTAGGCTATTCACAATACCTAGGTTGGGTGTGGTCACACACTAGTCAATATTTCTCCCAATCCCGCAATAACAATGACTCACAATACAATGAACAAGGTAGGTAATCGTGTGTATCTCGTGTCCGATATGAAAACATGGCATATGAATGAAAGACATAATCACAAAGTAAAAGCTCGAGTCGGTGTACTTGCCTCGCTTTGGAAGCACGGGAGTAGTACTGCATGGATGTAGGATCACCTGGTAATTTTTAGGTATAAGTTGTTAGGATAAAATAATACCAATTAGCTAACTATTTTAGAAACTATTTATATATTATAGCTTTAATCAAAAGTAAATATTTTAACCATGATTTAGCAAAATAATATTTTTAGAAAAGTATTTGCAAGCTAACCATATCCATAACTAGCTAATGAAGATATACTACTTAACAATATTTTAGAAAATATATATAGCTTTGATAAAATAAATACTACTATAATACTTAACTATGTTTTAACCAAAATCGTTTAGAAAATAATTGGAAACTAAACTATTCTCCAAATATTGATATTATCAAAATATTGGCTAATGATATTTTATATTAAAATAATACTAACAATTTTCGATATGGTAATATTACTAAAGCATTTGCTATAAAAGTATTATACAATTTACTAATTATATAAATCTAAAGTTATTCAATAGGATTGGTAACAAATATTTATAATGGTAACAATGCTATAAAATGCATTTATTTATACTAGCAAAATTATATGACATTTTGGAGTAATACTTCAATTTCAAAAATGATAACTACAATAATAAATAATAAGGATATTACTAATCAAAACCCAGTCCAAACAGTAGATATCCTGCAGCCCACAATTATATTAAATAAAACTCTAATATTCCCTGCCCAGCACTAACAACCCGGCCCACAAATTTACTGCAACTGCTGCTGAAACAAATTCGATTTAAACCCACTTGTCTAACTCTAGCCTAGTCCACACTGTCCAGCCCATACAAACTATACACAAAAATTTATAATAAAAAAACTAATGGGTTCAAAGCCCAGCCCAAGAACTCCAACTGGCCCATCTCTAACCCTAACTAATATAATTCAATCCTTTCTATCTCTTATTCATTTTATAGATCCCCAATCGATACCTCTCTACTGTCACAATTGTGACCGTTCAATTCTCGAGAAATCATAGGCGACTCTTCGGTTTTCGAAGAGTCAAGCCTCCACAGAATTCAAAATAGACTAAGGAGACTCTCTCCATAAATCCAGCTCAGCCCCAAAACTGATCAAACTCTATTATAACTTAACATTAACACTCATTCTCCTATTCTCTCTCTATCATCATTATTCAACTCACAGCATTTAATTTCTTCTACAACTTTAATCCTAATTAATTTACACTTTCCTATTTATTCTATCAGCCGACTACAAAACAACTTTCACCTTTTCTCTCTTCCTATTCTTATTTCTTTTCCAGTGCAAGGAGAAGAAGAACCCAAACTACCATGCTCTTCATCTTCCCAGCAACTCTTCATCCTCTTGTACAAGACCCTAGCCCAAATTCTTATTCACCGTCCCCATTTTCTTTTATTCACTTCCATTCTTCAACCTATACAAAATGAACCCACACTTCATATTCTTTCTCAGCCGAATCATACAGGAAGAAACCCTAGATTCTAGGTTTCCTTCTCCATCTTCCCCAAACTGATACCAAAATCCTAGAAATCTGACACCAGAAGCAAGATAGAAAGAGGTGGTTCGAGAGAATCGAGGCGACGTTTACCTCGACGCACGACGGATCTGGCGGTTCCGGTCGGGACAACAGCTCTCCAGCGCCTTGGCGAGGCGGATCTAACTCCCCACTGGTCCCGAGACTCCTTGGTGAGGTTCGACGATGTTGGAGATGGCTTCTGGCGATAAGGCCTCGATGACGGTCGTCTGTAACTCCAGATGGCGACTCCTCGGCGACACTCCGAGCTGCGACAGTGGCGCAAGCTACAAGGAGATGGCTCCTCGAGATCCGAAGGGGTGGCACGTCATTCGAAGTATTGGCGTTCGAAACGAAGGGCGCTCGATCTTCAAGGGCTTCACGAAGCTTGAAGGGTGATGCCTCGGTTCTCGAAGGGACAACTTGAACCTCTAGGGTGTGGCAGTCGAGATGACCCGGTTCTCCACGGTGCTGTTCGTCGGTGATGGTGGTCGACGGTCTTGATCGAACTCAAGTGCGTGTCGAGGCGGATGAAGACGTCTCTGGCGAGTCAAGACTATTCTGGCGATCGACAGCAACTGCCGATGGGGGTTCTTGATGGCTCGGTCGTGGTGGACTTCCCCGAGCTCGACGAGGCGCATGTCGTCACGGTGGTGGGAATCTCAGTGGTGAGATAGAGATGGCCAGAGAGGGGAGAATCCTGGCGATGCTGCGGTGGTGCTGACTGTCATCTCGGGCGACTCACGGCGGAGCCACGGTGGCGCACGGCCAAGAACGGTCGGAGAGAGAGAGCAGTAGAGAGAGAGAAAGTGTACTGTGCGATGTGACTGCTGTCAGAATTGTATTGGAAAATGTGTAATATTTATAATAAAATATTTTAGTGGCATAGCTGTAAATAGAAGTAGATCGGGGTGTTTCCTTGATTTGGACAGTGGCAATGTGGTAAATAGCTACAAATCTGGGGGCTTTACATGAGACTACTAACAGAATCTGTTATTCTCCACTGCCTAACCACTTTAGTTTATAATTACCAGCTAGTTAATAACTAACAAATCAATTAGTTAGGCTAACTAGATTAATAGGAAAACAAAACAGTTAATCTTTTAACAAAATAGTTAATAACTAAATAATCTTTATTTAAACAGTCTCTCTCTAATTAATCAACAGTTATTGATAACTAATTAAATCAAAACAATTTCTTTCCAAAATTAATGATTACAAAAAAATTGTTAATTAAAACAATCCTTTCTACCTATTATTTAACTATAATAATTGTAAAGCTATTACTAATAATCTGTATCTAATTAACAAGCAAATAAATCTTTTTAACATAATTGATAATTCCAAAATAATCAAGTCAACTAATTTAACTAAACATTAGTTAAAAGAAGAATCAGGATTAAAGATGATATTAACTTGAGAATCATTTTAACAGATTTGGCAAAACCACTTCTTAAAATTCGAAATTGTCTAACCCAAATATTATAAAATATAATGCTTTCTAAAAAGAAATCAACAAATTAAAAACTTTAGAAATAGTATGTAAGAAAAATACTTTTGTTAAAACTAAATTTGCATCTAAAAACGATATTATATCCTTGAATAGAAAATTTAAAAAAATCTCAAAATTCTTCAAATATTGGTTTAGGAGGTTACATGTCGTGAGTGTACCCGAGCTGTTGGTTCAGAAATTGATGAAATATGGAAGGCGGTCGAGCGTCGCGAAGGGGGGTACTCCGCTGTTGTTGCTGCTACTACAGAGCTTGATGTGGCTGTTGTTGCTGCTGCTTGACGGTCGGCGGTGCGACGCGGTAGTCGCGTTGGTGGCGCGGCCTTGGTCGGAGCAGGGCGTGGGTAGGTTGGGGATGTTGGCCGTAGTCGAGATTAGGGTTTTCTTGCGGAGTATTGGTGTTTTCGTTCTAAGAAGTATATATATATATATATATATATATATATATATATATATATATATATATATATATATATATATATATATATATATATATAACAGAGTTCTTTGGGTTGGGTTAGGCAATTTAGGAGGGGGTCGCGGGTTTAAGCGGGGTGGCCTCTCGCGAGATTTTGTTAAAAATCTCGCGAGAATCTGACTTTGGCTGTATTTTATCTTTTTTTTTACTTCTAAAAACTTTTATACATATATCTATATACTGATAGCATTAAAAAAATTTAGTAATAAAAATTTCTAATAAAAATATAATATCTCAACAATATATATATATATATATATATATATATATATATATATATATATATATATATATATATATGATAATATGTATAAAGAAAAAATCTAATTAATTTCTATATCCTAAAACTAAATAATTATTACTTTATGGAGAAATTTATAATATCATAAATTATAATCAGTATAGTTAAAAATGAATATTTACCTACTAGTTTTCGAATATAAAATTTATCATATAAATATTTACTAATTATTTATAAAGGAGGAAAAGTACCAAAATATATGATAATAAAATTTTTTAAAATTCTAAAACTTAATAACCTTATAAGATATATTTTGGAAATATTTGGTATGCAATACAAAATATATGTACTGCTAGCCTTTGATTTATAAGGAAAATCATATAATATTTACTGACTACATAAGAAATAAAATACCATAAAATTTTATTTAAAATTTCTAAAATTTTCTAAAAACTAATAATAATATTAACAATAAAATAATAATACTAAATTTGGGTGACTATCCTGTTTACCATTTTGTTACCAGAAAAATTTACTTTTTCTTACAATCCTTTCAAATAAAAACTAATTGCATAACTAAATAGGTAAAAAAATAAAAAAATATTAACTCATTAAAAGATAGTCAGGATATGATTTGATAAACTTAAACCCCTAAATGTCCAAATATAATAAATCCAGTAGCACCCATAGCCAATATGCTAGTCAAGGCGCTTGACCGCACTAGCCGTGCCGTATTGTCTAGCCATCATGCATAACAATAATTAGGCATGACTAATACTATATTTATAGTAACAAAATAATTCAATTTTTTTAAGAACAATTAAATAAAATAAAACAAAAAAATCCTCCAAATTTTTGGGGGATTACAATTTCTAAACTTCGAGCATAGATTCCTCTTATTCACACTTGCAACACTTAGTCCAAGGGGTTTGAGTCATTCAGCAAAGCCATCCTATCGTAAGTTTACTCAACCATTTCTTCGACATATCAATATCGCTCGTCCAACAAGCAATTAGCGTAGTCTATCTCTTCGAACACGTTCGATATAATCCACCTATTCATCCTTCCCAAGTCAAGCATGCTACGACACGATTTGTCACTAAACCATAATCCTCATTCCATATTTCCTAAGTCGCTTATCACAATTTACGTATTCGATCACAAGGTCGTCTAGCATAACAATATGTCACGTCCCAATCTCAAGTAAGTCTGATTATCTGCGGTGGACATGAAATCACCATGCCAATGCTCCCGTAGGATAATCGTTCTCATCGGGGCGTAACTCTTGCATTGAGTCTAGACTAATTATTCTCGATACGCAGATTGGATCTACTCAATCCTTAAGTTTACTTAATCGTCAATCGTAAGTCCGATCAATCCTCGAATTCACCTTCACATCAAATCACAAGTCAAAGCAATCCAAATTGCCATGCCCTGATCTCCCGAGTTCGATCATTTCCATGACATAAATTACCATGTCAACGCTCACGCGGAACGACCGCCCTAAATCTAACATGATACATGTGCGAGGCTGCAGTTGTGCACGTAAGACAAGATCGTCGACATTATGATTATTATCGAAGAAATCAAGACACGATCATTTTCATCCTAGCATTCATTTTAATCCAAATCCCAAGTATAGCATCCATCAAAATAATAACACTTTCCACGATCATCATTTCTCGAATCCGAGTACTTCCGAGTTATCGTACATCAATCTTTGATACGCCTCAATACCATCAATGATATACGTAACCTGACAATTTTCATTTACAACGAATTTCGAGTCATATAACTTATGCTATCATCCTAATTGGATATACCACAATTTCCTCGATATTTAAGATCAAAAATTCGATCATTAATCTTCGAACTATTCACATGATCAATTTGTCCAAACCCATAATCACATATGTTCATCCGTCTATGTTAAGTTATCGAACAACATATTTTCTTAAAACAGATTGATCTATGCTAACTCAAATCATCGAGCAACATATATTCCAATCCTTAGAGTCATTCTCAATTATTTGAATCCTTTCCATGCACGCTATCATCCAATCGTGCTACTTTTTGTATACGATTCATATCAATTTTATCGATCATCCGTTCGTACACCTTAACTTTTTCTTGATTCAGTTTTACCTACTCAATCGTTTTTACATTTTGTACTTGCGTAATCCCAATCCGTTGCACGTTGTTTCTAGTTCGTTCGAATCAACTCGTCGAATTCTTTAAGATTACTGTTTCACTTAACAAAATACCTTGAGGAATTGGCTTTTAAAAATAAAACGAGAAAAAAGTACAAGAAGTACAAATTTTATTCTGGGAAAGTATTGCTGTAGAAGTCTGATTCGTAAATGATCACTTTGTTCCTTGGACCATATGATGATGATGAAGATCACTGCTTGAAGTAGAACAACTGGAAGAACTAAGTCACCAGAAAGGTATCGACGCACTTGGGCACTGATGGCGAGGCCGAATGCTTTCCTGCTTTGCTTCACTCTGTTCTGAAAGAAAGGTTGAAGAAGAATGCTCTGGAGAATCAAAATCATTAAGTTCTGATCTCTGTATTCTCTCCTGTCTCTGTCCCTGTGTTATGAAAAAAATAAGTCTATTTATAGACTTGGGCTCTTGTGCGTAAAAACTTAGCAAAAGTTCTATCTTTACGCTAACAACTGCCATCCACGATCGAAGCCAACCTCTGCATATGTTGACATGTGTCCCATCATTTCAGTAAGAATAGGATACATGTACACACGTTCTTCGAGAAGAATGGCATGAAAGCCACGTAGGCAAACTACGTTCCAAGCTGGTGGAGGAGAATAGGACGTAAAAATAGCCTCAATGTACTCTGAGCGTAAAGCAGTAGATTAGGCGTAAAATAGCCTTGACATAGACTTCCCGCGTAAAGTGGTTGTTAAATAACCTTGAGCGTAAAGTAGCTCAAATAGACTTTACGCACACGTCAGCTGTTGAGCGTAAAAGCTCGTATAGTCTTCGTGCATAAAAGAAGCCATAGTGTGAGCGTAAAGTAGCTCAATCCACATACTAAACGACAACATTGGTCTTTGTATAAAACAAATCCCTTTGTGATATATGCTATCATTAAGATCTCCCTATCAGAGTTTGTATTAAATGCGAGATTTGACAGTTTTGTCCAGCGTAAGAGTGGCTGATCCGTCCTTGGCATAAAACTATGGGTATAGACCCGAGCGTAAAGTGATCAGCCTGCTTTAGGCGTAAAGTGATTAGCCTTGTCTTGGGCGTAAAGAGATTAACCGCTCTGTTTGGCGTAAAACCAATCACTTATGAATGAAATGATCCATCTCTTTGACTCTTTCTCTGAAGCACTTTTTACGCTCCTACAATACCCCCTTCAAAGTTTTCAAATATCTCCAAAATTTGAAACACTTTGAACAGAAGCGTAAAAGTTGAGATTTGACCAGTCAGCGTAAAATTTGGGATACGCAACCGTCATCCGCGTAAAAGCGGGGATGTCCAACAGTCGGTGTAATTTTCAATAGTGTCGGTCAACACTCAACCGTCACAATAAATTTCTTTCTCGAGACTTTCGAATGCCTTTTCGTTTTCCCGAGTTTTACATTAATAATGAGCAGTTTCCAAAGAGGAATATGAAGAGTTGGTTTAATTGTATAAATAAGAAGAAATTCTTCACTCTTGTCATTCATCCTCATAGTGACATGGCGCCAAAGAACGAGATTACTAGCAAAGAGGCTTCGAGCTCCAGGCTTGATTTTGAGCGAGCATGTAACCTTTTAGAGTGCTTTGGATTGACTCCTACAGTCTTTAGTCGCGTCGATGGTGGTCCCCCAACTGCGTACGAAGGGCCGGGAGATGCAGAAGCATTTCTTAATCTGATGCGTCGCTCCGAGATTCGCAATATGCACGAACTAGGTACTTCCCTTCGTCAGCCCGACGAGGGAGAGAAAAAATGATGTTTTTGCGAATCTTTTATCTGTAGGGGGCCACTCCCCCCTTTCTATAAATAAAGTCTGATGTTAATCTCATCTGTTGGTATATAGAACTGTTCAGCACTTATTTTGACTGCTTCTATGGTTGTTAATTCCTAAGAAACAAACCAACACGTGGCATCTGTCTTGTGGTTACGAGAGCCTTTAAATAGGATCTTCTCCCGAAATAGACTCGTACCAATCAGTTTCTTCAGCCTTTATAAATAGCCGAGAACGTTTCATATATTCTCACTCTCATTCCTTTGAAGATAACTTTCTGCAATGTCGTTCTCCAACAAGTGATAATGGCAAAGCTGTCCAACGGTGTTCCTTTGTACGCCCAGTCATTAGACGTAGATTCAACCATCATTAGAGCCAAACCATTTGGCTTAAGTGGTAAGTCCGACCGTAAGCAAATATCTGTCTTTGAATTTTCTGTTGGAAACAGGTATTCATGAGCGTAAATTCTTGACGAGCGTAAAAAAAAATCCTTACTGAAGCACTGGCGTAAAAGCCTTGCTGAAGCTCTGGCGTAAAAGTCTTGCTGAAGTATTGGCGTAAAAGCCTTGCTGAAGCTCTGGCGTAAAAGCCTTGCTGAAGTATTGGCGTAAAAGCCTTGCTGAAGCTCTGGCGTAAAAGCCTTGCTGAAGCACTGGCGTAAAAGCCTAGCTGAAGCACTGGCGTCAAAGCCTTGTCATCTATTTTTTTAGTTTAGCGTTTAATACGCATCTGATGATACTTCTGTTTAAAACACTTCTTCTTTGTTGTTCTCTGCAGAAGTTTGGCTGAACAGTTTTTTCAGGACCGGCATTGGTGACTTTGACTTTGTGAAGAACGTTCTTCTGACATCAACATCAGGGAGCTCATGCGCTTTTGACGCGCAAATCAGACAACTCAGAACTCTTTGTGAGATAGAAGGGTCTTCCTCTGTTGGTAGGAAGAGCCTTTATACACGGAGAGTTGGATGGTGGAGTCAACTCTACCCCGAGAAATCGGGTAGTAGAGTTCCTTTTACGGTAGAACTAGGAATCGTATCCCAATGCTGGATGCGTTCCTATCTCCTCTGGAAGGTCGCCCCTAATCTACCAGTTGTATTGGCAGCAACACGTCTTCGGGCTGCCATACTCTGGGATTCTCCTCTCGTTTGAGAGAGAAGACCAGAGTTTGATTCCTTCTATTCTGGTCGCCACAAAGTCTTGGACAGCAAGGAATTGACACCAACAACGAATCCGACGAAGAAGATCCAAAGAAGAAACAGATCTCCATTAGGCTATCGTTGTGCGTATAGAATGAAAATCCAAGAATGTAATAGATTTCTATTATAACTTGTAAGAAAGTCTAAGAAATATAATAGACTTTTTTTTTGATGATATGGGAATGGAAATGATGATTCTTCTATGATCAATGATTTGTATCTATCTGGATGTAATATGGACATAATAGATAAAAATCTTATCTTCTGTTTTAGAGTATATAATACTATCAGAGGTAATATGGACATAATAGTACATATGAACTCAAAAGAAAATTAGATTAATATCTATGCAGAGGTCAAATAGAAGTGATAGATAGGAAAAGTAAGTAGATTTAGTATTTATCCAGAGGTCATGGAAACATGATAAATAGCGAATCCCACTTTCTAATCAATTGATAAGATAGAAGATATAGAATTCCTTTCCCAGGAGACAAGAAATCAGCTTAACCAAACCTTGGTAGCTGAGGACTAAGGAGACAGATGTCATGAGCATATAAGTCCATCTTAATGTATGAATGAATCATAATTTTCGGAAAAAGAAAGCATTGATTCGATTCCATAATTAAATGAATGAACCCGATAGAACGAATGGACAGATCTTTTCGGGAATGAAAAGTTGTTCTCAATCTCAAAGACCGTTTCATCAACAGTCCTCTTCTATAAATAGGCGAGAACTTTCTGTAATCATTTCATTCTTATTTCTACTTCCCTATTGAAAATGTCTTCCGAGGATGTACCGCAAAAGAATGAAGTCTCCAGGAAATTTGAGGACGTCACTGAGATGTGTCCCGTTGAGCCAATAGTGGCAGGCCCGACTCAAGTAGGCAACAGCTCTTCCACGCCCAAGCCACCAGATATCCTTGCATTTTTAGTAGAGCCAGGAAAAACTCCAGAAGAAGAAGCACTGAGGATGGCTGCCTGCAGGTTTTTTATGAACTCAGGCAATAATGCCTTCGAGACATTAACTGACTATGTATTCAATAAGGGAGGCAGTGGTCCTCGTCCTTGACCTTTTGTTTTGAACAAAAATAGTAATAAAAGAAATTTTATTTTCATTCTGTCTTCCCCCCCTTTTTTTTATACATAGTATTTCCTAAGAAATTTGCCATTGATTGGCATCATGAGCAGATCTCCATTGGGCTTTGATAATCGATAGGCGCCATTGGAAAATACGGACTCAATTACATAAGGGCCTTCCCATTTTGCTTGGAATTTCCCTTTACTTTTATGAGTCATCACCATCGGTCTCCGAACGGCTAATACAAGTTCGCCAACTTTGAATACCCTCTCTTTAACTTTACGATTGAATGTTCGAGATATGCGGGCTTGATATAGTTCAATGTGTTATTGTGCTTGAAGACGTTTCTCATCCAATCCTTCAAGTTCTTGGAGTCGTAAGCGATCATTATTTTCTGTAGTTAGCTCATTAGAAATGGCTATTCGTAGAGATGGGATCTGGATTTCCAATGGGAGGACAACTTCACATCCATAAACCAATGAAAATGGTGTAAAACCAGTAGGAGTCCGGACTGTTGTTCGATAAGCCCATAAACACTCTCCAAGTTTCTCATTCCAATCACGTTTATTAGAAGAGACAAACTTTTTGAGAAGTTTAATGATCGTCTTATTGAAAGCTTCGGCTAAACCATTAGCAGCTGGATTATAAGCCGTAGAAGCCAAATTCTGAATTCGATTCTTGTCACAGAATCGATAAAATGCTTGACTGGCAAATTGTGGACCATTGTCATGAATTATCCGTCGAGGAATCCCGAAGCGATAAATGACATGGTGCTTGATGAAGCTGATCACATTAGATGTTTTTACTTCCGTAAGGGGAACTGCTTCTGCCCACTTAGAAAAGTAATCTGTTATAGCTAATATGAACCGATGTCCTTTAATAGAAGGAGGATTAATAGGACCAATGACATCCATACCCTAAGCTTCGAAGGGCCAAGAGGCTGCTGTAGGATGTAGAAATTCAGATGGTTGATGAATAAAATCATCATAAATCTGACATGCTTTACATCTTCTGGCATAGTCTACAGCATCTGCTATCATAGAAGGCCAATAATACCCCATTCTTCGAATGCGATCTTGTAATTTAGGACCCGGTTGATGAGCACCACAAATACCATCATGAGCTTCTCGCAGTGTTTGTTTAGCTTCACTTTCTGAGAGACAACGCAGCAAGAGTCCATCATAGGAACGACGGTATAGCATATGTAAAGACGAATCATAATAAAACCGAAACGATCGTCTTTTGATTGATGCAGCTTCTTTTGGATCTTCAGGCAAAATCCCATGAACTGCATAATCAACGAATGGAGTTCTCCAATCCTTATGCTGGGAATTTGACTCTGTAGTATAACTTTGTTCAATGTACAAATTATTCTTGACACAGAACAAGTCTCGATCCAACAAAGTAATTGTAGTTTACCTTCGGATTGGAACAGCTAGGTCTGCAGCTAAACTGGCAAGAGCATCAGCTTCCACATTCTGAGAGCGTGGTACAAATTCAATAAAGAATCCTTTGAATGAAAGGACCAGTTCAACTACCACTTGATGATAAGGAATGAGATCAGGATTTCTGACCTCATAAGTCCCTCTAACTTGATTAACAATCAATTGAGAATCTCCATAAGCTTCTAAGAACTCAATACCCAATTGTTTTGTAACTTGGAGACCGATTAATAGAGCATTATATTCTGCTACATTGTTGGAGCATGGTTCATTGAGAGAATAGGCACGGTATATGACCATTTTGTCAGGAGAAACCAAGACGATTCCTACTCCATAGACAATATTGCCTTTAGGTCCTACTCGTGATGCCCCATCGAAATATAATTGCCATATGTCATTCTTCAAAGTCAGGTTATAATCCACGACTTCATCTGGAATGTCCTCATATAATTTTGATGTTTCAGGTATAGGGTGAGCAGCTAAGAAATCGACTAATGCTTGACCCTTTATTGATTTCTGAGGTACATAAACCATGTCATAAGGAGTAAGCAATATCGCCCAGGTGGCCAACATGGAGTGAAGAATGCTAGGTTTTCTCATCAATACCCGAATGGGATTTATTCTGAAAATAACATGAATAGTCTGTCATGTCACATAATGTCTTGTCTTTTGGACGGCAAAAACCAAAGCTAGACATTCCTTTTCTACAGGAGTATACCTGTGTTCAGCTCCGACCATCATTCTGCTCAGATAATATATTGCTTGCTCATGACCCATATCACTTTTCTGTGCAAGAAGAGCGCCAAGTGAGTGATCCAAGGCTCGAACATATACCAAAAATGGCCTTCCTACTACCAGAGGTACCAGAACAGGTGGGTTTGTAAGGTATTGCTTGATGTCATTGAAGGCTTTCTGACACGCTTCATCCCAAACAAAAGATACGCCTTTCTTTAATAGACGGGAGAAAGGTTGACATCTCCCAGAAAGATTAGATATAAATCTTCTAATATAAGCAATACGACCCTGAAAGCCACGGAGTTCTTTCAGATTACGAGTGTTTGCCATGAAATATAAAAGAACAAAATAATTATCGGAGGACCGGACTTTTACTTTACGTTACAAACTCGCTTGTACAAAGAAAGCCTAGGGACGAAAACCTAGGTACAGCAGTCTAAGTATAATTGTTTATTTTAGATTCTAGGGGGTGACGATAGAGGCTCGGGAAGGCGACGGCAGCCCTGTCTTACTCCTTGGACGATCGGTATGCAGCCTTGGCTCCTACGAGAGGATGGTTGGCGTTGACGAAGAAATGCTCTTTTTGCTTCTCTGTTGCTCTTCTGGCTTCTCTCTCTCTCTCTGTGTGTATTCTCTCTCTGACTATGGGGGAAAGTCTCTCTGTATATACGTATTTCTCTCTGTTATTGTATCTATTTTCAAGGGAATGGCACCTTACTATTTATAATAGTGGGATGTGATCATTAGGGTTGCCAATGATTAGCTCTTGGAGATGGCGGTGGCCCATAGATTGGTCAATCCAGGCCGTTCAGTTTTGATTGTGACGAATCCGAGCCTTTAGGTGTAGATTATACCAAATTCCATTAGCAATTAATGCTGATTGGAATAAATCTTCCTTATAATGATCTTCTGATATCTGCGAATAAATTAGATCTATTCTTCTGCCACGTGTCCCAGATTATCGGGATTTGACCCAATCTTTAATGGCAGCAAATCTGAGGAATTAATCGGTTTAGGACACGTGTCCTAGGAGCTGCTGGGGGGATCTGGACCGCATGACGAGTGTGCCGCATATAAATTTGAGCCGTATATGGTTAAGCCCACGTGTCAGGGCTGCCTGGGCAGTGGCCCTCACTTGAGCCCTCGAATCACAAGGGAGTAATCCTTATGGGCCGCATAGGTACATATCCGCCTGAGCCGCATGGACATGATCCTCTTGAACCGCATGAAAAAGTCCTCGCTCGAGCCGCATGAGGCTTTCTTGACCTGAGCCGCATAGGACAGATTCACTCTGGATCGCATGAGAAGTTCTTTGCTCGAGCCGCATGTGGCTTTCTTGGCCTGAGCCGCATAGGACTCATTCTGAACCGCATGAGAAGTGAGCCGCATACGAACGCCTACGTGGCAAGGCCACGTGGCATTTTTATGGCTCTCGGGGGATTTGTGTCAGAGATCTCTTTTCTCTTCCCTAGAGATTCATCATTATGACAGAGTCATAATTACCTGCTTTTGTGTCAGGACTGTCAACTTTTCAGAGGGGTCAGCCGTCAAAGCAATTAATGCAGCATGGGTCGGAGGGGAGCACTGTCAGGCCACGTGTCTTCTGAGCCGCATGGAATGTCTCGGGCCGCATAGCTCCTTATGCCGTATGACTTCCTGAGCCGCATGAGTTTTCTGAGCCGCATGGGGTTTTTTGGACGCATAGGTCATTTTTTATGCTTCTACAAGACCCCCTTCAAAGTTTTCAATTTGTAAAATTGAAATACTTTGAATAAGAAGCATGGTCGTATTCTTCTAGCCGCATATGAAGTCCTGGCCGCGTGGATATCTTGGCCGCATGGAAAGTTCTGCCGCAAGGGCGTCTCAGCCGCATGGATGGCCCAGCCGCATAGACATTTCTGCCTCATGACTATCTGAGTCGTATAGTTGCTTTCGGCCGCATGGCCATTTGTACCGCATAGGCTCTTTGCCACGTCATTATGCCATGCGTGTAGATCTTTTTGGGACAGGATCCCAAGAGCTCAGTCTTTAAATGGCTGGTTTGGCTCGATAGCCGAAGAGTCGATCGCGTTTGTACAAGGCGTCGGTCCACAGTTCTCTGTCTATAAATAGAAGGGCATTTGGGCGGTCTTCTCGCTTAGACTATTCTTGACTCAGATTTTTGTCGTATTTTCTTCCTCTGATCATCAGACAACAATGGCACCCAGGGCTTCTAAGGCTGTGAAGAAGGCTGCGACGAGGAGTAAGAAGTCGACTTTGCCCTCGACTGTCGTGCCCCTTGTTCGTCTTAACGTTCATATTGCCATCGAAGGTAAGGATTAGGTAGTCTATTTGAAACCCTAGCAGAGCCTGCTTGCATGCTTCATGTACACGACTTTGACGTGAACTTCTCAAACTACATGGTCCGTATACACGTCCCATGACTGAGCCGCATGAGGATATACCCCATGTCTGAGCCGCATGAGACTTGTTTAGAACGAGCCGCATGAACATTTCTGACTGTTTTCATTTTCTTCGTCTTTGGTTCTCGCAGTATCTCCACCGAATGTTGAGACTGCGACGTCAGAGGAGCCGCAGCCTCTTGTCATCAGCCAGGGATCTCTCTCTGTTAAGGAGGAAGTGAAGAAAGAAGAACCTGCGCCTGAGGGGAACGGCAGCCCTCCAAATATCGAGACTGTTGAGGGTGACAGCGCTGGGAACCCTTTTTCTCCTATTCTGGACGAGGACGCTCTTCACTTGCATCCTTCATATGTGAGATGGTTGAGGGAATGGTATATGCGCTCATGTAACTAGGATGTAGGGGCTTCTCATGGATGTCTGTCTGTAGTCTTTATTTTGTTTTGCCTTTCTTCTTGTCTTCATGAAGAACTCTTTTGACTTGCTTGCAATCGTATGGATGTAACCGATTTCTGAATGAATGGAATATATATTTGCTTCACTCTTTTGCTTTGTAATAATCCTCTTATTGGGACATTTTACGTGGACCCATTGTCCCTAACGTACCCTGGTTTTGGATACGGACAACAAGTTTAAAAGAAAGGAACCAATCATACTGACTCAGAGGTACTGAGGACATGGTGAGCATGAGGGTTTCTTTGACGGGGGGTACATAGAATAACTCAGAGGTAATGAGGACATGGAAATTCTGTACGAGGGGTGATTTGTTTTTGGCGGAAGTGGAACGACTCAGAGGTAATGAGGACATGGCCGTTTTGGAAATTTGTGGATCGATTACCCTTTTTATGCACTGGGAGTGCGGGTGTTAGATCATGAGGGAGGATCTCCTTCAAGAAGAAAGTTCAGAGGTATGATCATACATGACTTTCTATCTGAAAGAGTGACTGGGATGTGAGTTCAGAGGCACCAGCGGGTACATGGCTCGATAATTTGGAATATTGTAGATATGTGAGTTCTGCGGCACCAGTGGGTACATGACTCGATGATCGGAGATATGGAGGATGTGAGTTCAGCGGTACCAGCGGGTACATGACTCGAAAATCTGACAAACTATGAGGGTGAGTTCAGTAGTATCAGCGGATACATGACTCGAAAATTTGGAAATTTATAGGGTGAGTTCAGTGGTACCAGCGGATACGTGACTCAATAATCTGGGATATTGTGGGGTGAGTTCAGTGGTACCAGTGGGTACGTGACTCAATAATCTGGGATGTTGTGGGGTGAGTTCAGTGGTACCAGTGGGTACGTGACTCAATAATCTGGGATGTTGTTTAGATATAATATTTCTTCAGGAACTTGTCGTTGACGGGCAACATGAGCAAGTCTCTATTTTACTTAGCGCGGCGGTAAGCACCGTTGGAGAATACTGTCTCTATGATAAATGGGCCTTCCCATTTTGGCTGGAACTTGTCGGCGGTCTTGTGAGTCATGACCATTGGTCTCCGGACTGCCAGAACAAGATCGCCCACTTGGAATGTTCTGATTTTGACCTTCTTGTTGAGGGCTCCTGAGATGCGTGCTTGGTACAGCTCGATCCTTTGCTGAGCTAGGAGGCACTTTTTATCTAAGGCCTCTAACTCTTGCAGTCGACGTCGGTAGTTGTCATTCGTCGTTAATTGATAAGTGAGGGCGACGCGGAGTGAGGGTATTTGAGTCTCTAATGGGAGAACTGCCTCACTCCCGTACACTAGGGAGAATGGCATATTCCCAATGGTTGTTCGAACTGTGGTGCGATAAGCCCATAAGCATTCGCCGAGTTTCTCGTTCCAGTCGCATTTGTTGGAGGAGACAAACTTCTTAAGGAGTTTGATGATTGTTTTGTTGAATGCCTCTGCTAACCCGTTTGCTGCCGGGTTGTACAGCGTCGAAGCGATATTCTGAATACGGTGTTTATCGCAAAACCGATAGAATACGTGGCTTGCAAACTGCGGACCATTATCATGGATGATCCTTCGGGGCAGTCCAAAGCGGTAGATGACGTGATGCTTAAGGAAGCTGATCACGTTTGAAGTCTTGACTTCTGCGAGTGGGACAGCTTCCGCCCATTTGGAGAAGTAATCAGTGATTGCAAGTATGAAGCGATGTCCTCTGGAGAAAGGTAGGGTGATTGGACCAATGATATCTATTCCCCATGCTTCGAATGGCCAGGACGCCACCGTCGGATGTAGATATTCGGATGGTTGGTGAATGAAGTCCGCGTGGACTTGGCAGGCTTTGCATTTTCTAGCATAATCTATCGCATCTGCCACCATCGTGGGCCAATAGTAGCCCATTCGGCGAAGGCGATCTTGCAGTTTTGGGCCGGGCTAGTGGGCCCTGCAGACACCGTCGTGAGCTTCTAGTACAGCTTTTTTGGCTTCTGTATTTGACAGACACCGAAGCAGAAATCCATCGTAGGAGCGGCGATACAGCATTTTTGTCTCTGTATCGTAGAAGAATCTGAGAGAACGTCATCTGATGGAAGTGGCTTCCTTTGGGTTCTCGGGCAGGATATCGTAGACGACGAAGTCGATGAATGGTTGTCTCCAGTCAGGGGCATCATCGATCGTCTGGGCGGAATAACTCGCCATGAATTGTACATTGTTCTTGGGACAGACTAGTTCGTGGCCTATCACATCCACTGATTGGCGATCATAATTTGGGACTGCCAGGGAAGCGGCCAGACCGGCTAGGGCATCGGCTTCAATATTTTGGAGTCTGGGGATGTGCTCGATGAAGAACCCCTCAAATGATGAGATGATATCGATCGCTATTTGGTGATAAGGGATCATGTCTTCGTGGCGGACTTCATATGAGCCCCGGATCTGATTGACGATTAATTGGGAATCGACGTATGCTTCAAGGTATTCTACCCCCAGCTCTCTTGCAAGTTGGAGGCCAATGACCAGAGCGTTGTACTCGGCCACATTGTTAGAGCAGGGCTCGGTGAGAGAATAAGAGCGGTTAATCACCAATCCAGAAGGGAAGATCAGCACTACCCCGACTCCGACGACTATATTGTCTTTAGGTCCGGTCCTTGAAGCACCGTCAAAGAACATTCGCCATATAACCTCGTGAGAGGTTGCGTACGAGTCGGCGACCTCATCTGGGATCTCTTCATATATTTTGGAGGACTCTGAGCCTGGGTGGACTGCTAAAAAGTCTGCTAGGGCTTGACCTTTGACTGTCTTTTGGGGGACAAAGATCATATGATAAGGGGACAGCAATAATGCCCATGTGGCGAGTCGAGAGCTGAGTGCCCCTGGTTTAGTCATGAGGACCCTGAGAGGGTTGACTCGTGAGATCACATGTATCGTTTGTCCGATGACATAATGCCGCATTTTCTGAATGGCGAACACCAGGGCGAGGCATTCCTTCTCCACAGCGGTGTATCGGTGCTCTGGCCCAATCATCATTCGGCTGAGGTAATATATGGCCTGCTCATGGCCTGCGTCGTTGTTCTGTGCCAGCAGAGCCCCAAGGGAGTGTTTTATTGCTCGTACGTAGAGCAAGAATGGTTTTCCAGGAACCGGGGCCACCAAAATTGGGGGATTTGACAAATATTCTTTGATGCTGTCGAAAGCACGCTGGCATTCCTCGTCCCATACGAATGAGACTCCTTTCTTCATGAGGTGTGTGAACGGTCGACATCGCCCGGAGAGGTTGGAAATGAACCTTCTGATGTAAGCTAGCCTCCCTTGGAGGCCTCTGAGTTCGCGGAGATTTCTTGGGGGACCCATCTCCATGATTGCTTTCGTCTTTTCAGGGTCTACATGGATACCCTGTGCAGTGATAATGAAGCCCAAGAACTTCCCGCTGGATACGCCCAGAAAGGACTTCGTAGGGTTCATTTTCAAATTGTGCGCTCGTATTAGGTCGAATACCGTCCTTAGGTCCTGCAGATGGTCTTCTTTGCAGCGGCTTTTAACGACTATATCGTCAACGTAGCACTCCACTGTCTTACGTAAGTGGTCTCTGAAGATGATGCTCATGGCTCTTTGATATGTGGCGTCGGAATTCTTCAAACCGAAAGGCATGACTTAGCAGTACGTGCCAATTGGTGTTCGGAATGAAGTATGCTTTTCGTCATCAGGAGACATTTTGATTTGGTTGTACCCCGAGAAGCCATCCAAGAATGACATGCGTTCGAAGCCGCAGGTATTGTCGATCATGATGTCTGTGATAGGAAGGGGGAATTCATCTTTGGGGCATGCCTCGTTCAGGTTGCGGAAGTCGATGCAGATTCGAATCTTTCCATTCTTCTTGAGGACGAGTACTATATTGGCGACCCAATCGGGATGTTGCTTCTCACGAATGAAGCTGTTGGCTATCAGTTTGTTGACTTCGGCTTCGATCGCGTCCATGATGCCTGGATGGAAGCGTCGCTGTTGCTGCTTGACTGGCTTCGTATCTGGTCGAATGTTGAGTTTGTGAAGAGCGATGTCAGGATTTAACCCTGGCATGTCTTCATAGCTCCAGGCGAACACATCAATGTACTCTCTGACAAGTTCTAACAGCGACTCCCGTTCTCCGTCAGTTAGGCTTTTACTGATGAAAATCGGTTTTGGAGAAGATTCGCTGCCGAGATACACTTGTATGACCTCATCTTCAGTAGGAGGTTCTCTCAGTTCGAACCGCTTTTCCTATTGTGCGTCTAATTGCTGGGCCCATGGCTCTAGCTCGAGGATTTCGGGGATGTCTTCGTCTTCTTCGTAAGCGTCGGCGAATGCCATGTTGACTGACATGACTTGTCTGAACACATCTCCGATGCTGGTATCTGAGTCGAAAGTTGGTGATCCGGTTGAATGTGACTGCCAGTCGCATTCTTCATCTGAACTTTCAGGGGTCGTAGTAGGCGTTATATACCCTAACCCGTATAGAGTTTTGTTATAGTAGTTCCGTGGTTTGCCCGCCGGGACCGGCGGCTTCAAAGGTAATCGTCGCCCAGTGCCGTAGTTCAATCCTGGAGTCGTCTCCAGATCATACCCCTGTTTTTTCATGAGATATTTGGATTGAGGGCTATAGAGATACAGAGGCAGTCTCCCGACATCTGACCCGAGGTCGACTTCTTCTATGGTGAAGGGATGCGGGTTGTTCGTCCGGCCGAAGATGATCGGATGATCTCCTCCCTCGATTATTCGGTAAGCGTCTTCTACTGGAGTAAGCCGGATCGCAGTGTACACATTTATCACTTGCGTGTGTAGGTGAGTGCCTATACTGTGTTCCATAGCGTACATGGTACAAGCTTATTAAGCTCGGTGTAGTTCAAAGATAACCCTTTATTGATGAAGTAAAGTATCTTTTCTAGGGGGATTACATCATCAGCGGAGGGGACATCAGTGTGGGCAGCCACGTACTTGGCTAGCTCCGGTTCCTCTTCGGCTACCCCATGTGTGAACGAAGACTGAGAGGATGACCTGGAAATCTTGATTGTCAGTAGTTCAGTTGATGGAGCAGAGCATGGAGTTGTTGGCAGACTAGCGACCCCCAGTTTGGCATTTGATGTGGGGGGAGTGGCTGGTTCGCTAGAAGTGTCAGACCTTGCATCGGGGTGACGACCCTTCCTGGGAAGACGTATCGTCATGGGCCTGTCAGAGGGGTTGAGCTTCCCTGCTTGTGGTTGGCTGACTCTTGGTAGCCTGATTGTCAGTGGCTCCGTTGTGGGTCTCGGCATTTGGCCGGACTTTGGCAGCCGGATTATCATTTGCTCCTTCTGCGCTGAGAGGCTGATTGCGTCCTTCCGCAGAGAGGCGGTAAGGGGTACGGACTTGCCCGGTTTGTGAGCTTGGAGGTGGATCGTCAGGGGTCCTTCTGATCCCGTGGCTGTCTCGGTATGAGCTTGTACGTCTCCTTCATCAAGGTGCCTTTTTGACTTCTTGTATAAGCAGGAATCCGAGTAGTAGGATTCGACCCCTTTGAAGGGATCGATATCAGCAAATTCTGTCTTCACGAAGCCGTGTTTGTCGACATATTTGAAGCACTGGTGTAGCGTGGAAGGCACGATCATATAATCGTGAATCCATGGACGCCCCAAGAGGATGTTATAAGAAGTGTCTGCATCTATGACGTAGCAAGTGACTTCGGATTGGAGGTCGCCAATTTGACACTTCGGACGAATCTTTCCAATAGGGTAGCTCCTGCCCGAATTGAAACCACTGATGGCGGTGCTTGTAGGTGTCAGGCGATGCATTGGGATACGGAGATGATGTAGCAGGCCCTTCCGGATGATGCTTATGGAAAAGCCAGGATCAATGTGCATCTGATCCACCTTCACGTCGTCGATGTATCCCGTGTAGTATAGCGGGCGATCATGTAGATTGGTTTTGATGAGCATGTCCTGCGGAGTGAAGACGATATTGGGTATTGCTCCCGTGCAGGCACTGTCTTGGAGATCCGCGGGTGAGTCCTCCCCGGTGAGGTTGGATTGAGCCAGATAGGCATCGGCATTTTGAGTGCTTCGCTCAATGCAATACGAACGTCCTTGGAGAGCCTTAGGAGTTCGTACAGTGACAATTTGGCCGGTGTGTTAGCCAATTGTGCTAAGATGTCAAAGTTGTAGGGCCTCTCTAGCCCATGGGCTGCGTCTTTTCGGAGAGATTTGTCGAAGCGAGTCTCCTTCGGCCTAGGCTTGTCGGTCGTCGAAGGCTGAGCCGGTACCGGAGCATCAGTTGTAGTGGGTTGATGATTTTCAGCTGGATTGTCAACCACAGGTTGGGATTGCGCTCCGGACCGCGTGACGACGGCTGTAGCTTCCTCGTTGTCTGCTAAGATTGTGTGGCAGGTCCTGATTTTTCTACTCTTCTTTCTGTTGGTGGAAGATGTTGTGGGCCGAGTTACTTCTGACACCAAGTCTGGATGGACCCACATGACCTCTCCTCGTGAGGTGGTGAGAGGTACTAGACCAGCAGCCTGTTCCCGGTGAGGTGGAAGATTGGTAATCTCTATCGTCGCTAGAGGGGCGGGGATTACCCCGTCTTGAGTCTCCGTCGGAGGGAAGCTGCCGAATTATACGGACACCATATTGGCTGCTACGGTTACCGCTTCGAAGTCGATGGCCAGAGCGTTCGAATCGATGAGGCTTTGGATGTACCGTTTTAGTTGGTAGCAGTCGTGTGTAGCGTGGTGTACATAACGGTAGTAATGGCAGAACTTTGGGTTCTCCAGATCAGCCGGCCGAGGCTCCCGTCTTGGTGGAGGAAGCTGAATTCTATCTCCTTATATGAGCATGTCCAAGATAGGCTTGACGTGGCCGTCTTCGAAAGAGTAAGTGATTTGAGGCCATTGTTTGTCTGCTGGTTGTGACTCGGGCTTCTGGGCCGTGTCGGCCACCATAGCCTGTTTTCCCTTGCTGTCCCGATTGTTGGAGGGGTTACCCCCATTATCGTTGTTGGGACGCTTGCCCTTGTTTTCTCCTTCTGAGATGTGCAATCCCAGTTGGCGAGCCTTCTTCAGTCGTTCTTCGGCGCTTGTGGCGCTGATGATGAACGCCTTCCAATCTTTAAATTGACTTTCGCCCATCCACAGACTGATCGTTGGAAGCAGTCTCTTTTGGCAAATTTCAATCAAAGAAGAATCTGGATTTCCGGAAGGCAGCTTCATGGCGGTCTGGCGGAACCGCTCGATGTAGTTTCTTGTCAACTCCTTCTCCCCTTAGACGACGTCCATGAGAGTGGACATAGTGACGTCCTGTCCTACTTCGTAGAATCGCTCCAAGAACAGGCGTTTGAAGCCAGCGAAGGAGTGGATGCAGTTGTCCGATAGATTGCGGTACCAATCGAAGGCGACTCCTTCCAACGCCCCAATGAATAACCGTGTGAGGATAGCATCATCATGGGGCAGATGGTCGGTGGTAACCTCGAAGTAAGTGATGTACCGACTTGCTGAGGTTTTGCCATCATACGGGTTGATATTGAACGGCTTATATCTTGGTGGGAATGGAACATCCCTCCATTCAGCAGGGTATGGTTGCCGTATTCTGAGATCTTGAGCATTTTCTCGGGCATGGAACATGGCTCGGAGCTCCTGGACCTCTCTCCTTACTTTTCGGGTCTCATCTGTCGCGGTAGGGGCTGTTATTTCGGGAGGATTATTGCCCGGGCTTGGTGCCGCTGAGTTCGAATCTATATTGACCGCGGGGCCCGTGCTTGTTTGACCAGGCATTCCTCTTTGTAGAGTGGGCAGGGCCGCTTTAATCTCGTCTACAGACTTGACCAGAGCAAGTAATATGGCTTCGAGATTATCGATGCGCTGGCGATCATTGGAACCACCTTGATTGATGTCCGTCATGAAAACCGTCCTTACATGAGGAGGGATGGAAGGAACGGTGGAGGATGTGCCCTCCGAGTCATACCCATGCACCGAGAAGTCATCGGGGTAGGTGGGAATGTTCTCTTCGGGTTCGGACTTGGAGGGAACGGTATCCCCAGCCTCGGAGCTTGCTTCGTCTTGAGAGCCATGGATATCTTCGGGGACATCAGCGTCTGTTGTACCTGATGGGAGAGTGGTTTCCCCGGGCTCGACTTCTCGAAACATTAGGTTGTTGTGCATGTTCGGAGGAGTGCTACCCCCAGTTCCCACAACCCCCAACGATATGGATGATGAATTTCCTATCGTGGCAGGTTTCGTTTTTGAACAGGTGTGTTGGAATACACCGGTAGAGGACAACCGTTTAGATGATAATTTCTTAGCTGTAGTGGTTGATATCTTAGGACTGGAGATACTTGTCTTTTTCTCTCTCCCCCCGGCGGGGATCTTTTGAGTGGAATTGCAGGAGACAACAGGAGGTGCCTCATTTTCTGAGCTCGGATGCTGTAACCTTTGGAAGACGGTCGGCCGATCTTCCGTCACTGCCGCGCTGCTGCAGCAGCAGTTGACGATGATTTGGGTGCAGTGATGCCCAAGCGAGGACTCTTTGCACGCCGAGGCTCCTTCTCTTTCCTTGCGCTTGTGGAGGATCACCTCACGTAGGTCAGAGGAACCACTTTGTCCTTTTGCCGCCGGGGGCTGGACTCGAACGGTTCTATACAACTTCCCATCAGAGGCCCGTGTGATAATCAACGGGACGCCTCGATAGTTAGAGGTTGGGACAGCTGCCTGGGCTTGGTGAGCCCGCGCTGCCCTAGACTTCCTTCTTTTAGCACTTGCAGGTGCATAATAGGAGGAGTCCAAGTTGAACACCACAGAGTCTGGCTTATCATCCAGAGAACCATCAGAGTCAGGACCACATGAGAGACGGTCGAAGACTGATCGAGAGAAGCGTGGAACGGTTGTTATGCGGCTAGAATTGGGTGCCGTGCAGGCTGTCTGCATGCGGTTGTCTTCGTCGGATGAATTATTTTTGTACGGCTAGGAGTCACGACCGTACAGGCTGGCCGTATGCGGTTGGCAATTATGGCCGCATAAGTTTTCTGCAAGCGATTGACTCCCATAGCCGCATGAGTTTCATCCGTATGGTTGGCAACTGTAGCCGCATAAGCTATGCGGCTGACAGATATGGCCGCATGAGTTTTCTTCATGCGGCTGGCGGATGTAGCCGCATGAGCTTTCTCCCTGTGGCTAAGACCCTTATGCGTCTCGAATCTCATAGAGCTTCTCTTTGCCCCTGCAAGTCCAGCATCATAGTGTTTTCTTCTGCCGGACTTGGGGACAGCAGAGTCGTCTACGACCTGAGGTAGGGCCGCGGGGGAATCTTGCTCGCCGTCTTGAACAACAGAGGGTGTCTCCGCAGGAGCTTCAGTAGGAACGAAGGATCGGGGTCTCCACTCCTTACGGGCCTTCTTTGTGTGGGCTCGCTTCTGGATCGGGCCAGTGCTCTTGTCGAAGAGCATTTCTTCGAACGCCTGTTGGTCGAACCGGGCGACCATCTTTCGTTGCGTGGAGCCAAGCTTGGCTGCATTCGATTGCGTCACCAACTCCTCAGCCGTGGAGAAGTTAGTCCCCAGCAGAGTCGCCATCGTGTTTTCCATGAAATATAAAAGAACAGAACAATTATCGGAGGACCGGACTTTTACTTCACGTTACAAACTCGCTTGTACAAAAAAAGCCTAGGGACGAAAACCTAGGTACAGCAGTCTAAGTACAATTGTTTATTTTAGATTCTGGGGGGTAACGATAGAGGCTCGGGAAGGCGACGGCAGCCCTGCCTTACTCCTTGGACGATCGGTATGCAGCCTTGGCTCCTACGAGAGGATGGTTGGCGTTGACGAAGAAATGCTCTTCTTGCTTCTCTGTTGCTCTTCTGGCTTCTCTCTCTCTCTCTCTCTGTGTATTCTCTCTCTGACTATGGGGGGAAGTCTCTCTGTATATACGTATTTCTCTCTGTTATTGTATCTATTTTCAAGGGAATGGCACCTTGCTATTTATAATAGTGGGATGTGATCATTAGGGTTGCCAATGATTAGCTCTTGGAGATGGCGGCGGCCCATAGATTGGTCAATCCAGGCCGTTTAGTTTTGATTGTGACGAATCCGAGCCTTTAGGTGTAGATTACACCAAATTTCATTAGCAATTAATACTGATTGGAATAAATCTTCCTTATAATGATCTTCTGATATCTGCGAATAAATTAGATCTATTCTTCTGCCACGTGTCCCAAATTATCGGGATTTGACCCAATCTTTAATGGCAGCAAATCTGAGGAATTAATCGGTTTAGGACACGTATCCTAGGAGCTGCTGGGGGGATCTGGACCGCATGACGAGTGAGCCGCATATGAATTTGAGCCGCATATGGTTAAGCCCACGTGTCAGGGCTGCCTGGGCAGTGGCCCTCACTTGAGCCCTCGAATCACAAGGGAGTAATCCTTGTGGGCCGCATAGGTACATATCCGCCTGAGCCGCATGGACATGATCCTCTTGAACCGCATGAAAAAGTCCTCGCTCGAGCCGCATGAGGCTTTCTTGACCTGAGCCGCATAGGACAGATTCACTCTGGACCGCATGAGAAGTTCTTTGCTCGAGCCGCATGAGGCTTTCTTGCCCTGAGCCGCATAGGACTCATTCTGAACCGCATGAGAAGTGAGCCGCATACGAACGCCCACGTGGCAAGGCCACGTGGCATTTTTATGGCTTTCGGGGGATTTGTGTCAGAGATCTCTTTTCTCTTCCCTAGAGAATCATCATTATGACAGAGTCATAATTACCTGCTTTTGTGTCAGGACTATCAACTTTTCAGAGGGGTCAGCCGTCAAAGCAATTAATGCAGCATGGGTCAGAGGGGAGCACTGTCAGGCCACGTGTCTTCTGAGCCGTATGGAATGCCTCGGGCCGCATAGCTCCTTATGCCGCATGACTTCCTGAGCCACATGAGTTTTCTGAGCCCCATGGGGTTTTCTGAACGCATAGGTCATTTTCCATGCTTCTACAACGAGGAGGATGCATTTCGAGAATTGCTTTAATCTTATCAGGATCGACATGGATACCCTGAGAAGTAATGACAAATCCTAAAAATTTGCCACTGGAAACTCCTAAGAAAGACTTAGTAGGGTTTATTTTCAATTGATGCTGGCGCATCAACTCAAATACTGTCCTCAAGTCCTGAATGTGATCATCCTTTGATCGACTTTTAACAGCAATGTCATCTACATAGCATTCAGCTATCTTCCGTAGATGTTCTTGAAAGATGTTGCTCATAGCCCGTTGATATGTGGCACCGGCATTTTTAAGACCAAATGGCATAACCGTATAACAGTACACCCCAAGGGGTGTACGAAAAGCGGTATGTTTCTCATCTTTTGGATGCATCTTGATCTGATTGTACCCTGAGAATCCGTCCATGAAAGACATGAGTTCAAAACCACATGTATTGTCTATCATGACATCAGTAATTGGAAGTAGAAATTCGTCCTTTGGACAAGCTGCATTAAGATCTCGATAATCTATACAAACTTGGACTTTTTCGTTCTTCTTCATGACAGGAACAATATTGGCCACCCAATCTGGGTGTTGCTCTTCACGAACAAATCCGTATGTGATCAACTTTTTGACTTCTGCTTCTATTGCATCCATCATATCTGGTCTAAAGCGTCGATGCTGTTGTTTTACAGGCTTGACGTTAGGTAAAATATTGAGTTTATGAGTAGCAACTTCAGGATCTAGGCCTGGCATATCCTCATAACTCCATGCGAAAATGTCAATATATTCTTTGATAAGTTTTATCAATTGTTCTTTTTCATCTTCAGAAAGATTCTTACTGATGAATATTGGTTTGGATGTAGTTCCATCTCCAACATCAATCTGGATAACATCATCCTCTGTAGGTGGTTGTTGCTGTTCAAAACAGAGTTCCCACTGAGTATCCATCTGTTGAGCCCAAGGATCATTCTCAAATAATTCAGATTCATCATCAGTTTGAACCATATTGACTGAAAATACTTGTCCAGATTCATTATATGAGGAACGAGACATATCAGTTTCAATGAATTGGACTTCTTCTGAATCCGATGATTGCGAAGAGCTAGAAGAGAATTCTTCTTGTATATCGTCATAAAACGTGTGGGACGGATCATATCCCAACCCATGACGAGTCTTTTGGTAAAACGGATCACCACATAATGGTAGTCGTCTACCCTTGCCTTGATTGAGACCTTGTATAGTCTTCAAATCATATCCCATGTTCTGGATAATCTTGATAGATTGTTGACTATACTTGTCAATTCGGATTCTTCCCTTGTCTTTATCCTTCAGCTCATCTGCCTGAGCAACAGGGATATTTCTAGCCAGGCCAAACACAATTTGGTGCTTGTTTTTCTTATCAGACGAAACCACGAAATAAGATTCTTCGTGACGTCTAAAAGTTATGCAAGCTTGTGATGAAGCGGCCACAGGTAAAAGATAAGGAGAAGACGTTAGGAACCTTTGAGCATAAGGTCCAACATCTATATGAGGAGGGAAAGAATTTTCCTTATGATCGATGTATAAAGTTTTTTCTGGCTCAATGTTGTCTTTATATCGATGACTTTGATTATCAGAAGATAAAGTCATTCTTTCGATAAACTTGACAGCCTTATACTCGAAAAGGAAATCTTCATTGATATCAAAAAGTATAGAATAATCAATATTTACATCATTTACAATTTGACTGCTACGCTTCGGATTAATCATCAGTGGACCATTATCTGTCTTCTGCGTAGTTTTGCCAAGATTGACAATTAATGGTGGTTCTGGATCATTCGTACAAAAAGTACGCCCTTTGACCTTGATCATAAAAGGTTAAACTTGGCTCTTAGCAGGAATATTTGTTGATTCCTCAGATGAAGTTTGAGTTCTTCCTTTAACCTTGATTATCAGAGGTTGATCATTAACAGATTGGGATTGGATTCGTCCCTTGACTATGATCTTCAAAGGTTGCTCCTCTGGCGGATCTTCATTAATAGACTGATCCTCAGTGGGTGATTGATCTTCAGCCATGTCTAATATCTCTTTCACATGCTCTTGTTTATAAAGCCTTGAATCAGAAAAATAGGCTTCGACACCCTTTAAGGGATTGATATCAGCGAACTCAATCTTCACGACTCCTTGGGAATCCACATACTTGAAGCATTGGTGGAGAGTTGAAGGTACAATATTGTGCTCATGAATCCACGGTCTCCCTAAAAGGATATTATAGGAGACGTCTGAGTTGATAACATAAAAAGTTGCCATGGTTCGAAGATCACCGATCTGAATCTGCAGACGAATCTTCTCCAATGGTTTGCTCTTGCCAGAGTTGAAACCGACTATCGTAGTACTAGTGTAAGTCAAATCACTAGTAGGAATCCTCAGGGGTCTTAGCATACTCTGAAGAATTATGCTAATTGAGGACCCGGGGTCAATGTAAATCCTGTCAATTTCAGTAGATCCAATATACCCAGTGTAGCACAAAGGCCTATCATGCTTGTTATGCTTCAACAGCATATCTTCTTGTGTAAAGGTGATGTTGGGAATTGCTTCCATCACACTATGACATTGTGGACATGACACTGGTATATTATCAGGAGTCTTGAGTTAAGCCAAGCATGAATCTGCTTGAAGTAAAGCTTCACTCAAAGTCTCTCTGCTTTCTCTGGAAAGGCGAAGCAACTCAAATATAGATAGTCTAGCCAGAGTATTGGCCAACTGAGCCAGAATATCAAACTTGTAAGGCTTCATCACCACCCCCTGACTGGAAGTAGACTTCAATGGGACGTCGAAGCGCACTGCTTTCTGTTTCCCCTTTTCAACCACGGAAGATTTAGCAGGAACAGGAGAGAGTTGAGTTGGTAGTGTCTCCACTACGTCTTCGGCTTCTTTGGAGGATCCCTCGTAGTCTTTATGGTACTCTTTTTCGGATCTTGTACCAGTAAAAGTTTCTTTCTCAGACTCAGGAGAAGGAAGTACCATATTACAGGATTTTGTCTTCCCTCTCTTAGCCTTTTTCTTGTGTGGATTGTTACGAGGAACTTCAGAACCCAATCCAACAGTGGAATTTTGACTTTGAATCTGTAAAGGAAGTCGTATTCCTTTATCATAATTCAAACCTTCTGCCTTTTGAAAGTCATAACCCATCTTCTTTATGAGATAGACAGATTGTTGACTATACAAGTGAGAGGGCAGCGAACTTTTGACAGGTGTTCCAACAGAGGAAGAGGAAGAAGCAAGACCTTCTGTAACCTCAGGAGAATGGAGAATAGATGTCATTGTAGCCACAGGAGGAGAAAGATTCAGGATACGAGGAAGAATCCCTGTCGAAGCTTTTTCATAAGCAGCGAAGACTTGTTGCGCCCGGTATAAAGGAACACTATTCATGGCTAGCCACTGCTGGTGAGTAAGCTTGAGCTTAGTAGGAGGAGCTAGACTTGGAGGATAGATGTTCAGGCCTTTCAGTCTATCTTCTAAAGGAAGGCCATCCCATAGATGATCCAAGTCATCAGGATCTGGAATAACATGAGAAATCATGTTGCAGGTTTTGACTTTCTTACTATTCTTGGATTTTGAAGTTTTATCTTCATTTTCCAACTCAGGCACTAAGTCAGGATGTACCCACATGATTTCACCATTCTTTAGTGTGAGCGGCAGCAATCCTGCATTTTCTTCTCTGGCAGGCGAGATATTCACGATCTTCATCGTCGCCTTCGGAATTGGGATAATTCCATCTGGGACTTGCTGTGGAGAAAAATCTCTGAACTGAAGAGAAACCATATTAGTTGTAACCGTATGGTCATCATTGGTTAAAGCGATAGCACCACCATTTATCAGCTCCTGGATTTTCTTCTTCAGGACATAGCAAGCACTGGTATGATGATTAATGTATCTATGATAGATACAATATTTGGGATTATCAGTTAGATTCACCTCATTAGGCCTCTTTGGCCCTGGAATCTGAAGTTTGCCACTCTTTACCAGACACTGAAATATTCCTGGGATATCACTCTCATCAAAAGAGTATTCTTCCTTTGGCCTGGAAGATTCATGTCTATTCGGTATCATTTTATTCTTGGAAAGATTAACCATGAGGGTATCTTTTCCCTTCACATTACGATGGTCGGGGTTATTACCAGGATTACTTTTCTTTCCTCTATCATCTGAGGCAAAAATTATCCCATGTTCACGAGCCAACCTACCATTGGTCTCGGCAGAAACTGCTGCTATGATGAAGGAAGCCCAATCTGAGAATTGGGAACCCGTAAAAACAGCGATGGATGGTCGTAGATTCATCTTGCATGTATCAATCAACGCTGAATCTGGCATACCAGGAGGCATCTTTAAAGTAGCCTGTCGGAAACGTTCGATGAACGTCCGAGTATCTTCTTACTTCTTTTGTTTGATTTCTATCAAGGAGGACATGCTCATGTCCATACCTCCTTCATAGAAGCGGGAGAGAAATATTGCCTTAAATTCGTCAAAAGACGAAATGCAATTGTCGGGTAAACTTCGATACCAATCATAAGCCGAACCCGTCACGCACCCGATGAACACTCAAGTGAGAAGAGCGTCATCTTTCTGCAAGTGTACAGTTATAATATCAAAGTAATTGATATATTGACTGGGAGATGCTTTCCATCGAACAAAACCATAGATTGTGGCTTGAATTTCGGTAGAAAGGGTACATCATTCCAATGTGGAGGATAAGGTTGCTTGATCCCTAACCTCTGGAGCTGTTCTTTGTGCCTCAGAACTTTAAACTGTGCTTTGAGCTCACGCACTGCTTGAATGGCTTCACTGGTTTGAGGAAGCATATTTGATTGAATGGTTGTTGGATGTACCGTAACCCCGACTGGAGGTGGTACATCTTCAGGAATGATGGGATCTAGAGATGCAGAATTTTGATTAACAGTAGGCTCTTGAATATTCAAAGGTATTTCAGCCCCTTGACTATCTTGAGTTTGTGCTGCTACTGGTACTGGTGTTATTACCGTCGTCTGTCACGACCCGCACCCACCGTGAGGGTACGAGTACGTAACAACGCCCAGCCTACGCCGCAGTGTCGGCGGTAGAACGCTGTTCTAGGTCATGAACTATAACTAGCATAATATGAATACTCTCCATAAGGAGGCCAACACAGAGGTACAACTCAATCACAATCTAAGGTAGAATGATAAAGATAGATAAACATGAAATCCAAAAGAGATACAGGAGATAGAAGTCTAAGTGTCTAAGATACATAATCCCAGAAATACATCTCAAAACTCAAATACAGTAATCCACAAGTAAATACAACTCCAGACAAAATGAAATAACTATCTAAACAACCTCTAAAGTGTCTCCTCTAGGCTAGCAGGCAACCTCCAGGCTATCTGTAAAATTTATCAACAGGTCCAGTCAGGACAGGAGCGAGTACAGTACATCTCAACAGATCATAGCAGGTTAGAAAATCTAATCATGCAGTAAATTAAGATACAAGATCTGAAGGAATACAATATGCAAACAGGGAAAGAGAACTGTAATAGAAATATCTACTATAAATAGAGAACTAACAGTGGCTAGTGAGTCAGAGTACAAGACAGCACATGTGAACAGGACAGATTTGCACATGATCTACACTAAAGAGTTGCACATGATCTACACTACAATAGAATTGTTCACATGACTACTAGCACTCCCCCGTTTTCCCTAATCAATACACAAGGATCTAAACAGGTTATGTTATTGCACATGATATCACATGGGGGCCCATAAAAGGGTGCACATGATAGTATACATGAGGGCTCCGTGAACATGAGAGTACAAGATTCACAGGAGTGTACATGTATAATGAAAGCACAGGAGTACAAGATGAAAGTGAAACGCACATGACACAATGTATCCGATGCTCCCTAGGGGGATAACATCGCATGAAGAGATCCATATAGTACTAATCCTTGATAATGTCGTGATAGCATCAAGTAAAGTAATCTAAAGCAGGAATATAATTCTAAGCAGGATATGAAATGATCATAGAATGTACTCGCCTGATATCTGAATGTCCAAGGTAAAGATACTGTCCGAGGAGAGGTGTCTGGCTCCTAATTAGAACAGCACAAGTCACAACATATCCAGAAGGGTAATATAAAGCACTACAATGCATTCTACATGAATCTAGGTCAAATTAGGCCAAAGTCAACCCTTGGTCAACTATGGTCAACTGCACTAGTCAAACTAGGTCAAACTAGGTCATGTACTAACCCAGCAAGTCTTACTAGGACTAACCAAGACTATCCTAGCAAGCACACATCAATACAAGGCTATACAAGCCAACATACACCCAACTCTATATAGCATGCAATTATTCAATACTCAAATAGGCAAGAATTCACATTAGATATACACTAGGTAATCTATTACTTTAAGCTATACATGTCTACACATATATACACATGCATATATTGGTATTCAACATTAGGTCTATAATCATGGCATTTCAATGGCTATATCAACTTATATATTACAATACAATATGCTACCATATATATAATATACATACATAGCTAAGTTAACTATATTCATAAATACTTATTTAAGAGGCTATGTGTGTATGTGAACATGGCAAAGGGGCAAGTGAGGGTTAAATGGGCATACATAGTGTATACATATCAAATAGTGTCAAAGTGTAAGTGAACAAAGTGTCAAGTGTGATAGTGTCAACATAGTGTAAGGGGTACATGAGGTAATATAGGATTTGTGTTAACATAGAACATTACATTTCATTAACTTGTATATTTCATACATTACATCTATTATTACATTACATTCATGCTTTCATTCATTCATCATTCATTTATTCTCTTGTACTACTATATGTACCATACATTACATACTATGGAACCTACATATTCATTACAAGCCATACTTATACATGCTTACATTAGATAGAATACTTACATCTCGTACATCATTTATTTAACCATTTACTCATGCTTGTATTCTCTATTTAGTTACATAATGTATATACATTAACATGGGTTAAAATCAAATAGAACATTATATTACACACAAGGGTGTACAAAATGCATATGCCGAATAGTAACTCCTACTAATAATCAATACTATACCATCTCAGCATGAATTAAAATTTAGGATTAAAGTATGTTATAGATATATGTGTTAGCTTTCCGAAACTTCAAACGGATCGCATTTTTGTTTCCGGAAACTCCCGGAATCGCAAAAACACCGGGAACGCGTTTGTCTTTCGTACAGCTGACACTCAAATAATTCTCCAGAAAATTATAGAAAGAATTAGGCCTATTAATACATGTTTCTGGAAAGCTAACTTCAATACGCTTTTTATAAAAAAAAAACGGGAGATTAAACCGAGCTTTGAGCTAGAATTTATGACATTTCTAAGTTATGGCTGAAATTAAAAACGTGGATAAAAATCATGACGGATTTGGGTAGTTTGAGCCAAAAGAATACACAATATATATCCTAATTATCCACAACAATAATAGCAATAATAATATGAGGAACCATTTATTACATATATAAATATAGATACACTCTCATTACAATATATATATATAAATCTATATATGTAACATGAACACATCCACAACACAAAGGACACTCCTATGACCTCCAAATGGACACAAAATGGACACAAATGGAGATACAACCATGGGGGTCATTCCTATGGGTTCAAAATAGACCTATATGCATGAGGAAATGAAAAGGAGAAGGGATTTATACCTTCCGGTAGATCGAATCGAAGAAAAACCTTCCCGGAGCGACACCGACACGTAGAGATTCCAAAAGGACACGAACGAGCTCCGAATCCTCCCAAACTTGGGTAGCTTCCTCCTTGGCTAGAATGGAGAAGGAAAGAAGAAGATTTGGTGGTGAAATGGAAGGATTTGGTGGAGAAATTGCTAGGGATTGCTCTCTAGGAATTTGGGGAAGAACAAGAGAGAGAAAAATAGATGGATAATGAAAAATGGGAGGCTCAACCCTATCCTTATTGTGGCTGGCCATAAAGGTGGTTTTGTCCTATTAGGAAAATTCCAAAAGCCCCTACTAACCTATTCTATGAGTATTAGGAAAGGGCTAATTGGTTGGGGCTAAATTAGTCATTCTAAAGTCTCTAATCACACTAACCTTATCCATAATAATTAGTCTAACCTCTAACTAAAATATTTCTATCATGTGGACTAAAATTAATATCATGTGGGCCATGCCTAACTAGTGTGTGGGTCCCACTAGAGTCAAACTATCCCCGGATTCCCGTTTCAAGTCGGATTGAGTTGAAATTCGAACCCGACTCAAATAACCCCAAAACAATATCATAAATAATAAAATAATATTAAAATAATTCAAAGAGGTCAAATGCAAAAATATCCTTAGGCCAAAAATGATATTAAAATATCATAATCACATGGTTAGGCTCTAGGTCAAACAGTCTTTAGGGTTTCACTAGCAAAACGTCAAAACCACAAGTCATTGATTTAAATAATTTTAAAATGATTTAAAATCACCAAAAATCATATCATGAAATAAATATCATTATTAAAATAATGATAAACACGAAATTTCAAAATTATCCTCATTTGGGAAAATGGGTGCTACATCTCTACCCACCTTAGAAAAATTTCGTCCTCGAAATTTAAGATCGATAGTACTCCTTCTAGAGCCTCTAACCTACCCAATATCTAAGGTAACACTTCCTAACACTGGAATAATAAACGGACATCTAAAAAGTGTCAATCTAGGAATACCTCCAATACTGCTCTGCTGTACGGCGGTAATGAAACTTCAATAAAATATGGACTGGAACCTATATCTAAGGGACTGGACCTATTTTAAAGTGGTCTTAACTAAGGATGAAAAGGAACTGATCATAGGCTATAGGTATGCTTAAACTATTATCTTCCTATTAACCATCTATTAATACATTCTATTACCATAGGAACGATGCATTACTAAGACATATAGGCCCCTATCTCTCATAACACATTTATACTCACCAAAAGACTAGTACATCCTATCAAGGCTGATACTATAATCTCTCATAAATCTCCTAAGCTACATGTTTATAGACACACATCCCCACATCAAGGACTAACCCATATATATGTACAACTGATACTAATGGAGTGACGTCCCTATTTCCCAACAATCAAGGTCTAAAAAAATTTTTTATCTAAATCATACAATTTGAAGGAATAGTATACAAGGTCAGGGCATACCGTAGCAGTTGGAAGTCTCACCTCGGTACACTAATCATTCTAGGTCAAAACAGTACTATGGTATCAACACACAAACAATCTAGGGTATCCTAATTGGAAAGGTAAGGGAACAACAATCATCAAGGTTGTAGGGCTGTCTACCATCCTATATAAAAATTGGTCATTAACAAGCAACTAAGAAATTATTAAAAGGTTACTATTCCATAAAATGGTAAAAATTAAAAATTTAGGCACAACAAATCACAAATAAATTTTTGTCTTGACACGATCTAAGTTGATCAATTTCGGAATAAAACGAGATTTGGACAAGAAGGGAAATCAATGAAATCAATGTATGAGCACGAACATCCAATGATGGAGGTTCAGGTCATGATTAAATTTAATTCGACTGAGTACGAATACGAGGTTCATAGGCGATGAAAAGATTTCAAGAAGAATCGTCAAGGCTGTCGCGAATGAGACTCTATGGTCAAGTTTAACTATGTCTCCATTCTCGTAGATTGATACATGAAAAAAGTGAACCAAAGTGCAATAGGTTGATCAGACCATCATGTACCGGTTCTGATTAGACAATATGTTAGTGGGTGGCCACCCAATAAAATATGTCATGACCAAGCTCGAAGATTGATAAGCTTGCAAAACTAAGGCTAATTTAGCAGCACAAGATATAAGGGTGGTAATGATGAAAGGAATTACATAGTCCAAGTTTCTTAACCAATGGGTCAAGTAATCAGATAAGGTACAAGGTTAAGCATCTAAGGAAACAAGCAGAACACCATCACATGTCGGGTCGAAAGAATTGAGTCAAGGCTGGATTTCTAATTGAAATAAGAAGAAATTTAGTATAATGGTAGAGGTTATAGTTTAGCCAGTTGACCAGAAAATCATATCAAGAAAATAGAGTACAAGAAGACGGGTTTTAGTGGGACATGATATACCTACACGAAGGTGAGCTCATCTAGGTCTTGCATATAAGATTTGTTGGAGGGTAACAACTAGTATTACATTCCGAATATCAAAGTCACGATAAGGAACGTCAAGGATCTCAATTAGAAGGTGGGAGTTCAAGAGGTGGTAATTAATGCACAAAAATAATGAAGATCGAGTTAGTCATCTGCTTCTGATACTCTTAAGTTCATCTGGTCATAACTTGCCAATTATATCTTTACCTCACCAGTCTCCATATGAAAATTTAACCTTTACTTAAACCCTTACTATGACTACCGTAGGCAATTCCCAATTTTCAAACATCACTCTTGAAGCACAACCCTCACATTTAGGAATCAACATTAACCATTTATTTAAATTTCCAAGTTCTTTCACCTTGTCTTAAATTTGACCCAAAACCTCTAAATTCCGTTTACGAATTCCTTGAACTTGTTCAAATTGTTCTCCTCGTATTATTTAATTTAAATCTCCAGGCCTTACAAAACTTATCTTTCATCATAAAATCAACTTCCGTATTTTTTTCGACATACACCATTGAATATTATTCTCCTAAAAATATTTCACAACAAACTCTAAACTTCCATAACTTTGTGCTCCCTCTATCCCTAGTCATTTTCTCGCAACATCTTGTTTAATATCCTTATTAAACACAATTAACTTCTCTTTTCCATTACTAACCTTCTACATAGCCTCAGAGTAAAAGTTTTCCCCAGAATCAATAACCAAGATTTTCTAAGTTCTCAAAACTAGGTTGACCTCTGATATCCTCATTAGTTTTGAATACACCTATAAACTATCTCATAACCCCAAAATTTCTCTAAATGTAATTGTTTCCAGATTGGCAGTATACATCTCTTTATTCTATTCGAGACCTTTACCACATTTCTATCTCAAGTTTCCATATGGAACACTCCACATTTGATTTCCTTTAGATCATCATAAAATAACCAGTTACGTCTTCTCTGAGCTACATAATTTACGTCACTTTCTTAACATTTTTCAGGCAAAATGATATGAAGATTCAAGAGTTGTTAAGGTATAGCTGACAGAATTATATACGAGATAGGGAATTGATATAATCAGGACAGGTATATAAGACAGGGAATGATGGTAGTAAAAATATTGGCAGAAAAAGAATGATAATAGAATCTGTTCTGCTTATCTATTTAAAAGAGGGACCCATTTTTTTTGAAACAAGAATTATAATACCAAATCCAAAATAAGGCCTAGCAAAATCATTGGTTTATTATATTAAGAAGAAATAAATTTTTGTAAGAAGTTACACAAGGTTTATAAAAATAGCTAAAGCTACATCCTAAGTAAACAATGAGAAACAAAACAAACAAAACAAACAAAACAACAATAATTCCTTCTCTTTTTTTTGAATGACTGAAACAAAAGTAGCAAAAACATGTTCGAAAATATTTAAGGTACAATCTGATAATCATATGCGTCTATCCAAAATCATGGTACTCTAAATCCTCGTCATACTAGTGAGCAAGGCTACGATAATCACAGAGTCATTGACTTATGCACATACCTCTAGAATTATGGTATTTAACATTTTCACGATGCCGCTAGCTTGGCTGCAAAAACCTTAAATTTCTACACCCGAGAAATATATCCAAAATCAGACTATATGTCCTCACCATGCTGGCTAATGTGACTATATAAGACAAGATTTCCATAACTTAGATGACCTAGCCCATATAATTTCATCTTGCCAAAAATTAAATTAAATCAACATTGAATACAAAAAAAAATCAAATTTATCAACGAACATCAAAATTCAGAAATGAACAAAATCCTTCAAATCATATAACTACAAACTCGGATGCTATATCTAACATCAAGATTCAAATTTCAACAATCTTCATCAAAATCAATAAATACAAACTTAAATTCAATAATAAACCATCAAAATCAAATTCAATAGCAGAAAGTAAAGATAAATCAAATCAAGAAAAAAGAAAAGAGTTTTCAAATCGGAGTTAAACAAGATTCTCAAGGGTCGTCCCAAGAATCTCTCAAGGGTTCCTATTTGTGATTGAGTACCTTCAAAATATATCCTAATCCTACTGCAGGCTGTAGTGGTACTCTAGTTCGAATACCACTATACAAACTCGACCTGCATGGGCCACCACTAAAAACGTGTCACGACCCGCACCCACCGTGAGGGTACGAATACGTAACAACGCCCAGCCTACGCCGCAGTGTCGGCGGTAGAACGCTGTTCTAGGTCATGAACTATAACTAGCATAATATGAATACTCTCCATAAGGAGGCCAACACAGAGGTACAACTCAATCACAATCTAAGGTAGAATGATAAAGATAGATAAACATGAAATCCAAAAGAGATACAGGAGATAGAAGTCTAAGTGTCTAAGATACATAATCCCAGAAATACATCTCAAAACTCAAATACAGTAATCCACAAGTAAATACAATACAAAATGAAATAACTATCTAAACAACCTCTAAAGTGTCTCCTCTAGGCTAGCAGGCAACCTCCAGGCTATCTGTAAAATTTATCAACAGGTCCAGTCAGGACAGGAGCGAGTACAGTACATCTTAACAGATCATAGCAGGTTAGAAAATATAATCATGCAGTAAATTAAGATACAAGATCTGAAGGAATACAATATGTAAACAGGGAGAGAGAACTGTAATAGAAATATCTACTATAAATAGAGAACTAACTGTGGCTAGTGAGTCAGAGTACAAGACAGCACATGTGAACAGGACAGATTTGTACATGATCTACACTAAAGAGTTGCACATGATCTACACTACAATGGAATTGTTCACATGACTACTAGCACTCCCCCGTTTTTCCCAATCAATACACAAGGATCTAAACAGGTTATGTTATTGCACATGATATCACATGGGGGCCCATAAAAGGGTACACATGATAGTATACATGAGGGCTCCGTGAACATGAGAGTACAAGATTCACAGGAGTGTACATGTATAATGAAAGCACAGGAGTACAAGATAAAAGTAAAACGCACATGACACAATGTATCCGATGCTCCCTAGGGGGATAACATCGCATGAAGAGATCCATATAGTACTAATCCGTGATAATGTCGTGACAGCATCAAGTAAAGTAATCTAAAGCAGGAATATAATTCTAAGCAGGATATGAAATGATCAGAGAATGTACTCGCCTGATATCTGAATGTCTAAGGTAAAGATATTGTCCGAGGAGAGGTGTCTGGCTCCTAATTAGAACAGCACAAGTCACAACATGTCCAGAAGGGTAATATAAAGCACTATAATGCATTCTACATGAATCTAGGTCAAATTAGGCCAAAGTCAACCCTTGGTCAACTATGGTCAACTGCACTAGTCAAACTAGGTCAAACTAGGTCATGTCCTAACCCAGCAAGTCTTACTAGGCCTAACCAAGACTATCCTAGCAAGCACACATCAATACAAGGCTATACAAGCCAACATACACCCAACTCTATATAGCATGCAATTATTCAATACTCAAATAGGCAAGAATTCACATTAGATATACACTAGGTAATCTATTACTTTAAGCTATACATGTCTACACATATATACACATGCATATATTGGTATTCAACATTAGGTCTATAATCATGGCATTTCAATGGCTATATTAACTTATATATTACAATACAATATGCTACCATATATAATATACATACATAGCTAAGTTAACTATATTCATAAATACTTATTTAAGAGGCTATATGTGTATGTGAACATAGCAAAGGGGCAAGTGAGGGTTAAATGGGCATACATAGTGTATACATATCAAAGAATGTCAAAGTGTAAGTGAACAAAGTGTCAAGTGTGATAGTGTCAACATAGTGTAAGGGGTACATGAGGTAATATAGGATTTGTGTTAACATAGAACATTACATCTCATTAACTTGTATATTTCATACATTACATCTATTATTACATTTCATTCATGCTTTCATTCATTCATCATTCATTTATTCTCTTGTACTACTATATGTACCATACATTACATACTATGGAACCTACATATTCATTACAAGCCATACTTATACATGCTTACATTAGATAGAATACTTACACCTCGTACATCATTTATTTAACCATTTACTCATGCTTGTATTCTTTATTTAGTTACATAATGTATATACATTAACATGGGTTAAAATCAAATAGAACATTATATTACACACAAGGGTGCACAAAATGCATATGCCGAATAGTAACTCCTACTAATAATCAATACTGTACCATCTCAGCATGAATTAAAATTTAGGATTAAAGTATGTTATAGATCTATGTGTTAGCTTTCCGAAACTTCAAACGGATCGCATTTTCGTTTCCGGAAACTCCCGGAATCGCGAAAACACCGAGAACGCGTTTGTCTTTCGTACAGCTGACACTCAAATAATTCTCCAGAAAGTTACAGAAAGAATTAGCCTATTAATACATGTTTTTGGAAAGCTAACTTCAATACGCTTCTTTAAAAAAATGGTAGATTAAACCGAGCTTTGAGCTAGAAGTTATGACATTTCTAAGTTAGGGCTGAAATTAAAAACGTGGATAAAAATCATGACGGATTTGGGTAGTTTGAGCCAAAAGAATACACAATATATATCCTAATTATCCACAACAATAATAGCAATAATAATATGAGGAACCACACTCACAAACTTGATTATATAATCATCATGAACCATTTATTACATATATAAATATAGATACACTCTCATTACAATATATATATATAAATCTATATATGTAACATGAACACATCCACAACACAAAGGACACTCCTATGACCTCCAAATGGACACAAAATGGACACAAATGGAGATACAACCATGGGGGTCATTCCTATGGGTTCAAAATAGACCTATATGCATGAGGAAATGAAAAGGAGAAGGGATTTATACCTCCCGGTAGATCGAATCGAAAAAAAACCTTCCCGTAGCGACACCGACACGTAGAGATTCCAAAAGGACACGAACGAGCTCCGAATCCTCCCAAACTTGGGTAGATTCCTCCTTAGCTAGAATGGAGAAGGAAAGAAGAAGATTTGGTGGTAAAATGGAAGGATTTGGTGAAGAAATTGCTAGGGATTGCTCTCTAGGAATTTGGGGAAGAATAAGAGAGAGAAAAATAGATGGATAATGACAAATGGGAGGCTCAACCCTATCCTTATTGTGGCTGGCCATAAAGGTGGTTTTGTCCTATTAGGAAAATTCCAAAAGCCCCTACTAACCTATTCTATGAGTATTAGGAAAGGGCTAATTGGTTGGGGCTAAATTAGTCATTCTAAAGTCTCTAATCACACTAACCTTATCCATAATAATTAGTCTAACCTCTAACTAAAATATTTCTATCATGTGGACTAAAATTAATATCATGTGGGCCATGCCTAACTAGTGTGTGGGTCCCACTAGAGTCAAACTACCCCCGGGTCCCCGTTTCAAGTCGGATTGAGTTGAAATTCGAACCCGACTCAAATAACCCCAAAACAATATCATAAATAATAAAATAATATCAAAATAATTCAAAGAGATCAAATGCAAAAATATCCTTAGGCCAAAAATGATATTAAAATATCATAATCACATGGTTAGGCTCTAGGTCAAACAGTCTTTAGGGTTTCACTAGCAAAACGTCAAAACCACAAGTCATTGATTTAAATAATTTTAAAATGAATTAAAATCACCAAAAATCATATCATGAAATAAATATCATTATTAAAATAATGATAAACACGATATTTCAAAATTACCCTCATTTGGGAAACTGGGTGCTACATCGGCTGAGCAGTTTGCTGATTCAAAATTATCTGATGCATGCTTTGCACCATGTTAAGCATGTCTTTTAGTGATTGCTCAACTGCAGTGAGATGCTGTTCTGTATTAACGGATGAAGTCTCTGGTTCATCTCCAACAACGTAGGATTCAACCTCTCTTGAAGAAACAGAAGGATTTGTATAGAAGTATGAATCCACACTGTCAGTCTCAGACTCAAAAGATTGAGTACCCCCAGCTTCTGAATCAAAAGTCTGCATTTGTCTTTGTTTTCTTGATCGAGTATTTTGATATACCCCCTCAAAAGAATCAAGAAGTCTGTTGAACTGTTGCTGACTGGGAGTTTGGGACATATTCCGTCTTGGACGTCGTCCTCTGTTAGTATGAGACGCCATATTGACTGATGCATATGACAGCTCATGTTCTTGGTCTTCAGCTTGATGTTGAGGCAGATTAAAACTTAATCGATCAAAAACTGATCGTTTTGAAGCCGAACAACAACAGTTGATCACAACCTGGTGATAATCACAATGATGTTTTTCTTGGGGAAATATCACCGAAGATTGTCTATTCTTATGCTTTTGTATTAACAATTTACGTAAGTCAGAAGGAGTGGAGAGAGTAGTCTTCTTTATTACATTAGGGGTGGAGAAACATTTAGTACCCTGTGTATAAAGAAGATTACTGGCTGTATTCGTAGAACCAAATTGTACATTTCTACGCGTTTGGAGTTGTGTGCATAAATCTTGAGATTTTTTAGCACGAAGGACTCCATTTTTATTGCGTGTAATTTATAGATTTGGTACTTTGCGTAGAGCAGTATAAGAAGGCTGTTGGTGTAGAACTGAAGTTTTACCAACATGATTTTTACGCTGCATACGTTTAGGTACATTCACATTAGATGTGTAAACATCTTTGTAAATTTTATCTACACTGTCATGGACAGGAGACTTACCTTCACGCGTAGAGCATACAAATTGGTTATCTACCACGTCACAGACGGGAGATTTTCCTTTATGCGAAGAACATAATTTGTGTGTGTCTACCACGTCACAGACGAGAGACTTTCCTTTACTCGAAGAGCGTAATTTGTGTGTGTCTACCACGTCACAGACGGGAGACTTTTTTTTATACTCAGAAGCATTAGAATCTGCCACATTACAAATGGAAGACTCATTCTTATGCCTTGAGCGTAAAATTTGGTTTTTACCCACTGAACGTAAAACTTGGTTCTTACACAGTGGGCGTAGAACCTGATCATCTACACCGTCACAGACGGGAGACAAATTATCACACTTAGAGAGCGACGCCGAAGTAAGGACTGCCTCGTTACGAACGGGAGCCCCTACAACAGGAGTGGAAAGAAATCCCTTGCTATCAGAAGCAACAGAGAGATCAGTAGCTACTTTGGATTTAGGAATCCAAACTTTTCGTGCTTTGCGAGATTTTTGAACATTGGAGCAGCGGGAACCACCCCCAGTTTGGAGCATTTCTTCGTAGGCAGTCTGGTCGAAGTGTACAACCAGAGTCTTCTTGGTCGAACCGACCGAAACATCATCATATTGAGCAATTGCCTCCTCGTCAGAGGAGAAGGTCATCCCCAGCAGAGTCGCCATTTTTGTTTCACTTAACAAAATGCCTTGAAGAATTGGCATTTGAAAATAAAACGAGAAAAAAGTACAAGAAGTACAAATTTGATTCTGGAAAAGTATTGCTGTAGAAGTCTGATTCGTAAATGATCACTTTGTTCCTTGGACCATATGATGATGATAAAGATCACTGCTTGAAGTAGAACAACTGGAAGAACTAAGTCACCAGAAAGGTATCGACGCACTTGGGCACTGATGGCGAGGCCGAATGCTTTCCTGCTTTGCTTCACTCTGTTCTGAAAGAAAGGTTGAAGAAGAATGCTCTGGAGAATCAAAATCTCTAAGTTCTGATCTCTGTATTCTTTTCTGGCTCTGTCCCTGTGTTATGAGAAAAATAAGTCTATTTATAGACTTGGGCTCTTGTGCGTAAAAACTTAGCAAAAGTTCCATCTTTACGCTAACAACTGCCATCCATGATCGAAGCCAACCTCTGCATATGTTGACATGTGTCACATCATTTCAGTAAGAATATGATGCATGTACACACGTTCTTCGAGAAGAATGGCATAAAAGCCACGTAGGCAGACCACGTTCCAAGCTGGTGGAGGAGAATAGGGCGTAAAAATAGCCTCAATGTACTCTGAACGTAAAGCAGTAGATTAGGCATAAAATAGCCTTGACATAGACTTCCCGCGTAAAGTGGTTGTTAAATAACCTTGAGCGTAAAGTAGCTCAAATAGACTTTACGCACACGTCAGCTATTGAGCGTAAAAGCTCGTATAGTCTTCGTGCGTAAAAGAAGCCATAGTGTGAGCGTAAAGTAGCTCAATCCACATACTAAACGACAACATTGGTCTCTGTATAAAACAAATCCCTTTGTGATATATGCTATCATTAAGATCTCCCTGTCAGAGTTTGTATTAAATGCGAGATTTGACAGTTTTGTCCAGCGTAAGAGTGGCTGATCTGTCCTTGGCATAAAACCATGGGTGTAGACCCGAGCGTAAAGTGATCAGCCTGCTTTAGGCGTAAAGTGATTAGCCTTGTCTTGGGCGTAAAGAGATTAACCGCTCTGTTTGGCGTAAAACCAATCACTTATGAATAAAATGATCCATCTCTTTGACTCTTTCTCTGAAGCACTTTTTATGCTCCTACAATTACCACTTGCTCAATGATACTCACTCTAAGGCTTTGCATACTGCGACGCTTATTGATAGACTCATTGGCACCCCGCATCCTCAATCTATCGACTTCCTCGAGGCTATCACATACAACACTCAGAGATGATGTCATTCGACCAATCCTCAAAACAAGTTTTGAATCATAACTGATTGCTTTAAATTTCCATTCGAACCATTCCTCAAAATCTAAGCACGCTCACCTCTATCACATCGATGATAACATCGTCTGATGGCACCGCTATCGATAGCCATCTCGTATTCTATAAGTCAAGTCAATTTTGATCCCATTTGAAACAATTCGAGTTTTACACACGACTTTTTCTAAGGTCGACGTAATTCTTGGTGTATATGCCCAGTCCGACTTAGCCAATCGTGCTTATTTGAAGTTAACTTTGTTCAACCAATTTTTTTCATAATACTTTTCAAAATATATAGACTTATTGTATGGACATCCCACGGGATATTTGACAGAGAGTGCACCAACAATATCGATTTTGGAACATCATCGAAGTTAAAGCCGTGCTCTGATACCATTATGTCACGCCCCAATCCCGTAGGATCGATCGTCCTCGCTAAGGCGTGATACCGTACATGCGTAGATTACGCTCGTGTAAGGCAGTTTCATAATGGCCAATTACAACAGCTTACGACGGGTCGTCTCACAGAAGTCCTAAGCAGAAACATTGAATATACAAGGCAACACAAGCATTGAAAACAAAATTAGAGTCTTTATTGATAATGAACATAAGATTACAAAGGCATGTAGCCAAGATTACAATCACTCAAGCTCACTTTGCTCTCTGATTACAACACATTCAGCTCTCTCAGATCTCAATACAAATTGACGAGCCAGCGGATGTCTCAGATAGGCGATGTCCATACATTATGTCCCATATAAGTTCTGACTCTATGCGATCGTACGACTCGAAATGCCAACTCCGTGCCTCGATGCATCCAAGCGAGCTCCGCGGCAACGAGCTTCTACCTGTGCCGACACATAGAAACTGTATGGGTGTCAGTACTCAACTATACTGGTGGAGTGAGCTCCTCGCCCACCCATACAAAACTAACACGTTATTTTACTTTATGCAACATGTTCCTTTTTAATTGTCTTTCTATTCTTGCCTTAGGGTCGATTTTAGGATAGAGACTCTTGGCCTATTTGTCTCTAGACCATCACCGTGTCATTTTACTGATAACTCGCTTATCATTGTGCCTCTAGACCCTTCTCGTGCCAACAACATTAGAGTGTCGACTCGTGCTTGTCTTTCTGACTCATACTTTGGGACACAATAACTAGTTTTGTGTCATCAAATTAGCCCGTAATTCAAACATCAAGGTCGTACCTCATATTTCAACATGACTTTACCAACTTTACATTACGGCTCTTCCTGACTTAACTCGAGATGACTCAATTCTGACTTGTGGAACTTATTTTGACGACTCAAATACGACGCCACATTCATGTCGAAGTACGTGTCCTGGCTATAGCCAATCTTAGGCTCCATAATGGTGTTGCAACCGTGCACACCTAACCCGTGCCGATTCATTGCTGGCGTGCGCCGATTCAAGGCTGGCGCTTGCTATAACTCGTTCCTCCCGTACCGATTTATTTCTGGCATGCACCGATTCATGGCTGGCGTTTAAGGAACTATACCTTGTTAACTCAACTCGTGTCGTGCTTATATTATCTCCGATTCGAACGACACCGTACATGCGGATTGTGCTTAGCACACCAACTTATCTATATGAAAGGTCACTAGCAATGTCAAGCTATCTTGGACTTATAGCTGGGTTAGACGGCGAATCTACTTGCGCGTGTACAAAAGTTCTCGAATTACCCATACCGATTTGCTGCTGGTACGTGCCGATTCCTTACTGGCGCAGGCTATAACTCGCTTCTCCTGGGCCGATATGATCCTGGTGCCTCGACGATCATCTAAGAAGACTACACCTTGTCGACAAGTTGTCCATGACCACGCACCTACGACGACTTCTAGACTCAACGTAAATGTAAGGCCTACAGATGATACAACTTATTTTTTCTTCCTTAAACTTCTTTGTCCATGTCCATGCCTTCCATACTTCCAGAGAGACTCCCAAGCCACGGGACCGGTCTCGGTGATAAATGATCGCGTGAACTTTTTAATTCTTTGAAACACGGGGAACGGTTATTACATAGCGTTCCAGATAGACCTGAACAAACGTGTTCATTTATGTCCCAAAGACCGTGGCATACTTATCCTTGAACCGACCGTGGCTCGTGCCTTGACTGACTTGTGTTCTATGCGACATTATCGCCCAAGTCATTCTTTACATGACGAGCCTTGAGATCGTGGGACTACGTGACTTTGACAACCGCAGAAAACATGGGACAGTGCTTGCTATGACTTCGATAGCCCAGCATAACTTTGCCTAACTTAGTCGCACAACAACTTGACGAGCAAAGGCTATGTCAAGCCTTGGACGATGGTGTAGGAACCCTAGAGGGGGGTGAATAGGGTCAAGCTAACTAATCAAGCACTTAACACAAGCTAATGGGCAATTTAAAAATATAAGTGCAAGAGAAGAAGCAATAACAATACCGACACACGATATATCATGGTATCCTCCCAAGAGGCACTCCAGTCCCGGAACTCTCTCCGGCTTTAATCTACTATTTTAGTAAATAATTACACACGAGTTTGGATCCGAAGAACTCGCCAACTTCTTACACGAGAGCTTTAATCCGAAGGCCTCTCCGACTTCAAACGAGAGTTTGGATACGAAGACTCTCCAACTTCAATCGAGAGTTTGGATACGAAGACTCTCCAACTTTAACCTTTCACAATAGGTTTTGATCTCCTTATACAATAAGATGAAGATCTTACTTTTCAACTCAATAACTCTAACACAATTTGTGGATGGCAAATGAAAGCTTTGTAGAGTTATTTGTGGCTAGGCTTTGGTGGTTTAAAAATTTTTAGGCTCAAAGCATCAACCTTGAATGAAGGGGTTCAAGGCTATTTATAACCAAAGTATTAAAAAGAGCTCAAAGGCAACTTTTCAGACAGCGACCGGTATACCGTCGATATGGACCGGTATACCGTCGGTATGTCGGTCTGGAACAGCAACGGCTAGAAATATAGCCGTTGGGATCATTAAATGCTCGAAATCCGACCGTTGGAATTTCAACATTACTGAACCAGTATACCGTCGGTATGAACCGGTATACCGTAGGTATACCGATTTTGTAGACAGAAAACTTTCTGTGAACAAAATCGGTATACCGTCAGTATAGACCGGTATACCGTCGGTACGCCGGTTTTCAGCCGAAAATGATCATGGGCTAGTTTCTACCCTAGCTTTCGATTATACCATCCATTTCTTGTATTTACAATAATTCCTAAGACTCATTACAGACTCCAGATATACTTAGGCAGGTGCAGGCTTCTTCAGAGTCTTGAAATGATGATGGTATGGCTTGGCTTCTTCCTTTGATAGGTGCTGGCTTTTTCCCTTGGCAATAGCTGTCCAAAGATATCCAGTTTACGAAAACTGAATACCTTTCGGGGGCTTCGCCCCCGAACCCCCGACGAGGGGCGCTACTCCCTCGACCCCCGTCCGCTGACTGGGCAGCAGAACCCACGAGTGCGTGGCTCCGGAGATGTCGTCGGGTGGTTCAGAGAAATCTTGTGGGATCCGTCGTCTTTGGCCCACCATAATTTCTTCATTGCATATGTCCACATTGATCTTGCTTATTGCTTTTCTGTATATACATGTTAAACGAACAAAGCAATATACATAGTAGAAAGTGTGATAAGTTTAATGCACATTAGGACAATGCTGAGTTTAAGTATAAGTGCTAAGGTGATAGCATAAATGTTAGTGATATCATAATGATTAAACTTAATTGAATAACCACAATCAAGAACATAGTTTTGATTTTGGCAACTCGATTAAATTTAAGATAAAAAAGCTCATATCACTAATATGTAAACCAATAGGTATATATCACCAAAGGTATAAGTATAATTAGAAATGCTATAGTGATAGTATAAAGATTAGTGATAATGAAATGCTAAACTAAACATATTAACCATATTCAAAAACATGATACAATCATTGGGCCAACAGATGGGACCGTGCATGCTTTATTAAGCATTTATGCGTGCGACGCCTATGACTTAAGCTAATTTCATAGCTTTGTGGCGACTTAGACTAACTTTTCTTCTTCCAAGCCACGGGATGAAGGACTGAGTGTCATTTTGAAAGCACGTCGTGCAACGATTCTAAGCCGACCATGGGACCTTTTCCATGTTCTAACTTAATCCGACCCAAGTTGGGATTATTCCCTTAGCTATGTGGACTCGTCTCTTTTATTACCAAGCCTACTTGTGCAATTGAAAACTTTTGTGCAATTGAAGGCCAGGCTGAGGCAAGTTCACCGAAACCACCCACCTGAGCGAGGAGTCGCCTCGGCCGAGCGGGACTTCGAGCAGCCGTTGTATGGCTAAGTCCGAACGTCGTTGGCATTTCGAGCAACGTGCTGATGAAGAACCCGAGCATGTTTTGAACATGCAAGTTGAGGAAGAAGAGGCGGCTGCATGTACCAGTCCTCAAGATACAGCAACAGTTGCTCCAATTCAAATGAGCGAGCAACACGCTGAGAAAGAATGAAAAGAACGTGCTGAGGAAGAAGAAGGTGAGGACGATGACGTATTGACGGGCCCTTGTCCCGGTGAACCTAAAGATCCATGTTTGCAAAAATAAAAGTCTTATTACAAACTTAGAAAAGAATACAAGAGTACAATTGATTTATGGAGAAGTACAACTATAGGAATCTGATCAGAAGACGATCACTTTATCCCTTGGACGATGTGATATCGAAGACACGAGCCTTTGGAGGATACAACAACACTTTAGCAGGAGATTATGATCAATCTTAATTCTTTGAGATTGATTTGAAACTCTATTTATAGAGTTCTTGAAATAACTGTTTAGCAGTTATTCTGGGTTACGTGCGCTTCAGGTTGCGCGCCTCCTGTTCACTTGCGCGAATGGTTGCACTAACTGTTATGGACGCGTGGCATCGTTTGATTGAGATGCGCATCGTTGTGAGCACTATAGTGGGTACGTTCTACGAAGTTAGTGGCTTGTGCGCCATGTCACTCTGTTCTGAACAGTGTTTGATCAACTTGTACGAGCTTCATCAGGTTACGCGTGGCGCAATGTAGCGACTTGCACGAGCGGTTTGCACCAACTGCTGTGGACGCGTGGCATCATTTGATTGAGATGTGCGTGGTCATGGGCAGTGTAGTGGGCATGCTCTGTGAAGTTGGTGGCTTGTGCGCCATGTCATCCTGCTTTAAAATAAGAGTTGATCAAGTGGCACAATCTTGTCAGGCTGCGCATGGGCGCAACTCAACAACTGGCACCTTCGACTGTGTCTTCTATGCTGTACTGGTTAATTCTCGTGCCACATAATGACTTGTGCGAACCAGCTGTCAGCATTAATTACATGCTGACAAAATCTTCTCGAGCGCCGCATTGTGCAAAATTCGAATAGATTTTCCTTAATCTCTGTGTTGTCAGCTGTCAGGCAATGATGATACCGTTACAGTTTCTCGAGGAAGGGCACCACTTGGCGCTCATGCAACCTGACTCCAGCACAACCAGATGTTGGCGCATCCTGATGCTGTACAACTTAGTGATTTGGCGCAACATAATGATTTGGCGCCATCTGATGATCGAACACTTTAATGGGTGGCACATCTTGATTTTTAGCCTCTACAAGATCCCCTTCAAAGTTTTCAAAACTTGAAATTACTTCAAAGTTTTAAAATATTTGAATTATACTATTTTTGTTTGGATTGCGCCAGTCAACTGTTCAACCAAAACTCTGAATTCTAAGCGTGAGTTGCGTAACAGTTTTGAAAAGAGTTTTTAAGCTATAAATAACCGACTAAAGAGAAATTTTAACTTTTTATCGAAAGTTAATTCTCTTAAAACTCTCTCATCTTCTTCTTTCAAACTCTCGAAGCTCTTCCGACGATCGTCAAATGGCACCAAAGAAGTCTGCCGCTGCCAAGGGAAAAGCCAATGCTGAATCTTCATCCCGTGCACTACGAATGAAAGTGCCTCAATATGCACCACCATCATCAAGGACTGAAAGAGCCAACCCGGCACTTGAAGGTGAACGACGATTGGATTGACCAACTCTTTTTAGGGTTTTGGTCGATTTGTACATTTCACAACGTGTGCTACCTCTTTTTAGAGTGTGGGCATACTTCACAACTTGCGCCTTCTCATTTTAGAGTTTGGTTGCTATTTACGAACTGTGTTGCGCGGTTTTCAAATTCGTACTTTCTGATTTTGTGCAAAATACACATAAAAAGTAGTGCAACTTGAAATCATGCGTAATACAGATGTTGGGCAATGCAGATACTACGCAATGCAGCACAGATACTTCGCGCAATACAGATATCACACATCATAGATGTCACGCATCATAGATGTCGTGCAACATAGTTGTCAGGCAACCTAGATGTTACGCAACACAGGAGTTGCACAATTCATATACTGCGTAACCGGATGTCGTGTAACATGGATATCACGCAACATAGATCTTTTCTTTGTGTGTTATGTTCCATCTTTTTGAGATTAACTTTTTGTTATTCTTCTTCTCTTTTGTAGTTGATCTTAGAGAAGACCTTGATCCTGAGAAATATGCTTCAGCTTTTACTGTATCAGAATATAAGGAAGACTTATCTCATGTCTCATATCCTCAATATGATGCACCTGAATCCACAAGGGCCATTCTCACTGCTCAAGAAAGCAGCACTTTATTATGTCTGATGAATGGTGAACCTTTGGAAAGTGTAGATAATGTGACTCATAAGAAACCGGCTTTCCTATTTGGAGATGCATTGAAGAAAATATCTCAACCAAAGACCAAGAAAGAAGACAGGATTTATCAATGTAAGGATAGAATTACATATCTGACTGAGATAGCAAGGCATTTGTCCTTGTCCCGATATGAATTCTCCAGTCACCCTCGACGGATAGCCTGGGACATGACTTCGATTTAGCAAGACAGAGTCGGAAGAATATGTTATAAGTTAGGTCCGCAGAACAAGGATCTATTTTACAGTACTTTAGACAGGTATAGTTCTCATCTCAGGGGCTTGAAGCCGAGTTGTATACCTCCAGAAGATTAATCGATGCTTCTTTCCGTCAGGGTGCCCATCTTTGCAAACACATTTGCTAAAGCTAAAAGAAGATATCCAGATCATGCCATGCGTTTAACAGGCCTAGTCAACCCAGACATGAAACGTTGGAGCAGCTTAGTGAACTGGATTCTAGATCAGTTCAAGGATAAACTTCTTGAGTTAGAACTCTATGAGGCCATCTGGACTACTGTTCACGGCTTTCGCCCAAATGCTCATATGTTGTTGGCTCTGATTGAAAGATACAATGACAGAACTGGTACCTTCATGATCCCTCACGGGGAAATTGGTTTTGCACTTCATGAGATAAAATATCTTTTACATCTTCCAATAGGTAACAACCCATATGAAGAGTATGTAACCACTAATGAGGAATTGGATATCCTTTCTACAGAAAACCCTCAGATGGTGGCTGTGTTCGAGGAGCTTCTATGCCATTATAAAATATGCTACCTTTATTACAAAAGTGCTTCCGCAAGGACTTGTTATACAACTAAGTGGTTGCCATATTTGTTTTTAGGCCATGCTCATGAAGAAAAGATTGTTGAAAGTCAAGGCTGCAATCCTTGTTTCTTCCAACCGCTCAGTCGTAACGACATAGATAAATTGATAGAAAAGTCCAAGCATACAGATAACTTCTTGGATGTGGATTGGCACCCCTTCAAAGCTGGTACTACTATTAAGATTTATCTCAAACAGGGTTACAGACCCATGTCAAAAAAAGCCCAATTGGCAGGTTTTCTTGCTTTATGGCTGCGACGGTTTGTAGTTCCAGGGGCTAGTGCAGTCGATAGATTTCACATAGGCGTATTATTTGCTGTTGTGCGTCTAGTATTTGGCCACAAGATGGACATTCTTTCAGCGATGACTTGTCGCCTGAATGCAGGACTGCGTTCTTTTATAGACACTATGCTGCATGATAAGGATGCTCGGTCGGATTTTCCCCGCACTGAAATGCCATATACATATTTATTCGGGTGGTTATTGCTACACCATCCCAGTTTTATGGACCCTGACATGGATAAAGTTGGGGATAACTTCTTCAGGCATTATTCTAATGCTCGTTGGAATATAAATGCACTTTCAAAATGCAGACGAGCTTTGAATCGAGGATCTGGATGGAGATTTCAATGTGTTCCCCCTCCTCCAGGATATGAGAATCTTCCTCCACAACTGATGGATTTAGAAGCAGCATCCCTCCGTCTGTCCCCGACTATTTTTGCATGGTTAAAGCCAATCCGTCCATCTCATCTAGTATATCGATTTGAGGAAGAGTGTTTTCTAGAACCATATTTGCCAAGTAGATTTGCTCGACAATTTGGTTATGACCAGCTGCATATGGGAAATGCCACTACTTGCCTTCAAGCCAGAGGTTTCCTGATTGATGGTGCTAGGGCTTGGAGATATTATAATGCCAGAGGCACTAAGGCTATATTCTCCATGCCCCATAATCTTGCTCAGGATCCGCATATGTTATACACATACGTGAATTTCTATACTTCGACAAACACTTTTGCCGAAAACTTTCATCTGGCCCACAGTTTAGCCAGTGATAAGCGATCGAAAGGTGGAGTTCATACCGTACAATTATTCAGAGATGCAGAAGATCGAGATCCTGTCGATGATCCTCTGGAGGCTTCTCTTGTAGGCTTTTTAGATGAAATAAACGAGCCGTTGGACGTATCATTAAAAGTCCAAAAGGAAAAGTCTCCTGCCAAGGGACTTAAGAAAAGGAAGACTGGAGATTCCTCTGTTCCTTCGCATCATGATGATCTTCATTCTTCTCATAAAGTACCGAGGAAGAAGAAGATGAAGACTACTTTGATGATTAGTGAACAACCTACCACCAGGACAACTCGGTCTCAGTCGAAGCAGATACATGGTGGAACTTCTCTTGGGGAAGGAGAAATAACTCCTTCTTCAGTTCCAAAACAAAGTGGAGTCATCCGAGAAGAAGTGCACAGAATACCAGATGACCTTGATGAGGTCGAAGAAGAACCTGTAGCACCTCTACTACGGAAGGCTAGAAGAAAATTGTTGGTGACTTGAGCAGACGTCAAACCATTGACGCTTCCTCCCTCAAAAAGGATTTTGACATATCATTACCCTCAAAGGAGGATCCACCCTCTCACAAAGGTAATTTATATGCTTTTAAGCAAAATTTTGATATCTGAATGATATATATTGATATTATTTTCTTTTATCCGCAGAGACTACAACAACTGATATTCCAGTCTCAATTACTACCGAGGCAATTCTAGGGTATCAAGTTGTACGGACAACTGTTTCCATAACTGCCCTTGCAACAGGAGTAACATTGTCATCCCCTACTCCAAATGTCCCAGAGCCTTCCAGAGAAGAGTTGCCTCCTATAGAATCTCAAGCTGGAGCTGTCGATCTTATGGCCACCCAAACTCCTACTCGTTCTCAAGAAGATCGAGAGATGATAGTCGTTGGATTGTGACTGTGGCGATGTATCAATCAGAGATAATTTCGCAAGTATTGTCGAAGAAGAACTAGTTCCAGTAGATGCCCCACTGGTATCAACTGAAAAATGACATATGACTGTTGAAGATAAAGAAAATCCAATTGTTGAGGAGGGACATCCGAGCCCGAAAACTAATGAGCCTGAAGATAAAGAAGATCAAACTACGGCTCTTAAAGATGTTGGGAATGATGAAAATCCTAATACTGTGGTTGCAGAGACACAGACCCCTACTGAACAAATATTTGAAGTTAGGGATCCAGAGGAGATTCCCCCAGTTAACCAGGCAGAATCAGGGGCCGGAAGCAGTCATTTCTTATCAGGCAGTTCCGAAGCTGGGAGTAGTAAGACAACTGTGTCTGAAACTACCATGGCCAGACTTCGTTCTGATCTTGACATGTCTCGTGAAACTCCATATGTATTGCTGGGATCAGGTAAAATTTTGACTTTTATTTACCTTAATTCATGTAATTTATATATAATAACTGTGTATCTTGATCATAGTGGGTCCTACGGGGACGCTTGCAAAAGCTGCATCAACCACCTTCAGTTTCAGCTCGACCATGGCTCCTCTGGATATGAGGACCCAAACTGGAGAGGGGAGTTCTTCTATGATGCCAGTACTCGGGTCTCCTAGTGTACAATCTGTAGTTCCACCAGTTACCTTGGAAACAAGAATTCCAATAGAAGTAGCTACCCCAAGGATCTCAGCAATGAATAGAGCTGTTGTCGAAGCTTATACTAATGCTTTCTTTACTTCTCTGAAGCCTTTAATTCAAATGGTCATGGAAAAGGATCAACCTTATGAATCAGTAAGGGGCCCTTTTTTCTTTATTATTGGAGCCATCCTCAAGATCGGTGATCTGGATAGAGTCAATTACTTATATCATATTTTGAATGAACTTAAGAATCGATCAAGTCTTACAAAGACCTAACAAGAGAAAACATCCAGAAACTTGTAGATGCTGAATACGAGGCGATGGCTCACGAAGCTGCAATACGAAAAGCAAAATTTAAAGCTTCTGTGGTAGCTTTCTCACAGCGTTCTGCAGAGTTGGAATCTCGTATTGTCGAGACCACTTCTTCTGTTGAACATTATAAAACTGAAGCTGCAAAGAAGGAAAAAGAAGCTGCTGAATATCAAGTTCGTCTCCAAGAACTAGAAACTGAAATGGCTCGGCTTCAAGAACAGTTAAAGCAGCTCGACGATGCGAAGAAGAAGTATTGGAGATGCATCAAATTGATGCAAGCCAATTAGATGACCTAAGGAGGCAACGGGATGCTCTTATCTAAACTGAAGGTGCAGAATTAGAATGTCGAGCAAAAATGCTGTAACCTTTTGGTCCAAAATCCAGGAGAGCTCTTGCAAGACAAAGGGTACTTGACTCCAGAGTAGAGCGGGCTGAGAATTTGAAAAGATTAATCATTGATCTCAGCACTCAGCCTCCCCAACGAAGCAGTCTATAGGATCTTTTTATCTTCTAGCCTTTCAAATGATGTACTTCTTTTTGACATTTTGAACATTATGGCAATAAAATAATGCTCTTTTTGTGATTCTATTACTTATTATATACATATACTAGATATAAGTAATAGATAAGGATAGGAAAATATGTTCAGAGGTATCGGACATGACATATCCTCTAAAAGAAAATAATAATATTAATTATATCTGTTCAGAGGTAATGTGGATGTGACAGAATATAACTTAGAATATTGTCATTTCAAAAGATGACTTTATCAGAGGTAATGTAGACGTAATAAGTCGCTGATATAGATAATAGAATTCAGAGGTAATATGGACGTGAATCTATTGATGTAGAAAATAGATTTCAGAGGTAATGTGGACGTGAACTCGTTTTTTCTATTGATGATCTTCAAATCGGTTAGGACTTAAAGATAGGATATCATGTCTAAAAAGACGATATCTGTGATAATACGAATTTATCATAAAGAAAAGACATCTTTTAAAACAGCTGGATTTCAAAAGACGGAATTGATGATTCGTATGGACTCTACGGGAGATTTTGAGAGGAAGGGTATTCCTGACTCTGCAGAAACCAGTACTCTTGTTTATCCGCTTTAGGGAGGCTTTTGCTGACAAATATCGGTTTTGGGGAAGTTTTATATCCAACATTGACTTGAACCAACTGCTCTTCAGTAGGTGGCTTCCGATGTTCAAAGCGAAGCTCCCATTGAGTATCCATCCTTTGAGCCCATGGATGAGATTCAGAAGCTTTGGCAAAGTCTCCATCATCTTCCAAAAACTCGGCAGTCACCATACTGGATAGAGTCACGCGATGGACGTGCCCTACACTGGTGTCTGAATCCCATGAGATAGAATCAAAAGTGTTAGATCGTTCTTCTTCCTCGGATTCGGAGGCTTCTGGAGTCGGAATTGGTGAAGCATAACCTAATCCCCGCTTCGTTTTGCTGTAGTATTATCGTGTTTTTCCTTTCAGAGCAGGAATACGAATAGGTGTTCGCCTTCCTTTGCCGCCATTGAGACCAGCTTTAAAATTATAGCCCATTTTTTGAATAATATCTTTTGATTGCTGACTATAACGACGTAGTTGAAGTCTTCCATTATCGTGATTTTCTTCTTCACTATCGGGCATGATCTTCTGTTTCGTTCCTGTACTAAAAAGTATAGGAAGTTCATCTTTCTTCCTGGAAGGAACTAAGAAGAAGGAGTCCTGCATTGGCTCGAGCAATACTTCATTTTGGGAAGCTTCAACTGCTCCTATGGTAAGTGGTTCGAAGTTATCTAACATTTTTAAATAACATCGAGTATAATAAAGAACGTCAGTATACTGCAAAGGAGATGCTACTTTATTGATTTGTACATCATCATTTACAACATGATTCTTAGCCTTAACAGAAGGCTTAGTAAAGTTGATAACCAGAGGAGGAGAAGGAGAAGGAGGAGGTTTGTTACGACGAAGGTCGATAACAAGAGGCTAAGAAGAGGTGAGCTCCCTTTATTTCCTTTCTATAGTAAGAGGCTGTTTGTTATGAGAGAAAAGATGTATAGTCAATGTTTGAGAAGAAGAGGGATGAACAGCACGTCCTTTGACGGGGATCATGAGAACATCATTTGAAGTATGTTTCTGATCTTCCACACCATCCATTACCAATACAACTTTCATGAACTCCTCCTTGTACATCCGAGAGTCTGTAAAATATGCTTCAATGCCCCTGAAAGAATTTAGGTTGGCTACTTTCTTTTGGACTTCTCCATTGACATCCATATATTTGAAGCATTGATGTAAAGTGGATGGTACAACGTTATGCTCATGCAGAAAGGGTCTTTCCAGCAAAGCATTGTAAGAGCCATGACCATCGATTACGTAGAAAGTAATCTTTGTACGAAGATTGCCTATTTGAACTTGCAGGCGGATCTTTCCCAAAGGTTCACTTTTTCTAGAATTGAATCCCAAGATTGTCGTGATGGTTGTTGAAAGATTGTGTACAAGAATCTTCAATGCATCTAGTAAAGTCTTTGGCATGATGCTAAGTGCAGACCCAGGATCGATCAAAATGCGATCAACCTTCATGGCATCGACATATCCCATGAAGTAGAGGGGTCGGTCATGACGATTATCTTCCAACAGCATATCATCTTGTGTAAAGGTGATGTTTGGCATCAACTCCATCACACTATGACAATGAAGGCATGTTATAGGCTCTTCCTTTGCTTCTTGAAGAATGTTAGACAAGTATCAGCTTGCATCAAATCTTCACTCAATGTTTCTCGAGTTTCCTTCGAAAGATGGAGAAGCTCAAAAATTGACAATCTAGCCGGGGTATTAGCTAGCTGAGCCAGTATATCAAAGTAATATGGCTTCTCAAGTCCCAAAGTCGGAGTCTTCTTCCATACTTTATCAAAACGGACAGGTTATTTTCCATTGTCAGCTGTTGTCGGTTTGGAAAGAGTTGGCTCTACTGAAGGTGATAAAGCTGATGAAACATTGGCGGCATGAGAAGATGGTGCTTGAGGAACCTCCAGAGTTGGAGTAGGGTTTTCTTGACCTTCTGAATAGTTTCTTAGGTAAGGTTTCCCAGACCTGGTACCAGTTAAGACTTCTTCGGATACAGGTTCAAAGGACACAATATTGCAACTCTTTGCCTGGATCTTATTTCTAGAAGGTTTCTTTTGGCGGGATGGAGAGTTTGTCCAGTAACCCAAACCAACCCTAGATTGGTTGTGAGAAAGATATAGGGAAAGAGGTATAGGGAATCCCTTTCCATTGTTCAAACCAGAGGCCTTTTGTAAATTATATCCCATTTTCGTCATTAGTTCACGAGATTGCGGGCTATATAGATGGAAAGCTGGTTTGTATTTGACTTCTGATTTTGACAATATTGTCTTATCAGAGGAAGAAGAAGAAGGATTATCTGCTGCCGAGATGAAGGTAGCAGTTAAAGATGGAAGATAATATTCTCCAAATGAAATAATATGACATGATTTATTTTTAGTAGCCTTCTTAGATTTGATAGAAGAAGATGGTGCTTCGAAGTCCGCCACTAAATCTGGATGGATCCATATAATTTCTCTTCTATCAGTAGATAGAGGAACAAGACCATCAGTTCATGCAGGTGGAAGATTAACAATCTCTAAAGTAGTTCTCGGGATGGGGATGACACCGTCATGCACAAGTTGAACTGGAAAATCTCTAAACTGTAAAGAGATGACATTAGCAATTACAGTTTTCTCGTCTTGCTGGAGAGTGATTGCACCAAAATTGACCATCTCCTGAATTTTACCCTTGAGCACATAGCACGCTCGAGTGGGATGTCCAATAAACCTGTGCTAAATACAATATTTAGGATGGTCAGTTTTACCAACTTCATCTGGCCATTTAGGTTCTAGCAGTTGGAGTTTATTGCTCTTGATGAGGCAATCAAAGATACTCATGATATCATCTTCATAAAAAGAGTATTCTTCTTTTGGACGTGATGCCCGTTGTGGTGGTGCTGTTGGGGTAGATGTTGGCTGATTTACATTAATGTCTAGGGCTTCTTTGCCTTTGAGATTAATGTCCAAAGTCTCCTTGCTCTTGCGATTGTTCCGACTACCATTATTATTTGGTGTAGCGCATTCATCTTTGTCAAGATTAGGCATTTGAATGCCTAATTGCTTGAATTTGTCAGCGCTCCCTTCTGTTGCTTTGGCGTTCATTATGAAGGAAGGCCAATCCTGGAATTGTATTGATCCTGTCCACATGCTGATTATAGGCAACATGTTTGATTTGCAAGTTTCTATAGTCAAAGCATCTGGGGTTCCGAGAGACATTTTGAGTGCTTTACGACGGAACCGTTCAATAAAACGTTCAGTAGTTTCATTATGTTGTTGTTTGATTTTGATGAGAGCAAACTTAGTTATGTCGTTGGTTCCCTCATAAAATTGTTCCAAGAATATTTGTTTGAAGCCAGCGAAAGAGGTTATACACCCATCTGGTAAACTACGATACCAGTCATATGATGTACCAGCTAAACAGCCGACAAATACTCTAATAAGAAGAGCTTCATTTGGTTGAAGTTGATCAGTCATTACTTCAAAATGATTGAGGTATTGACTTGGAGACGTGCTGACATAAAACAGTATAATAGTAGGGGGTTTGTATTTAGGAAGAAATTGGACCTCTTTCCATTCTATGGGATAGTGCTGTTTGATCCCAAGCTTCTGCAGGCCATCCTTCTGTTTGAAAGCTTCAAATTAAGTACGTAAAAGTTTTACGGCCTCATTGGTATCTTCCGTTGATTGCAGAATAATAGATTGATTCAATGTGTTAGGAGGGGGTACCGTATGATAAGTACCACCCCCGGTACCAAATTGACTTGGAATAGCCTGCACAGGAATGGAAGCGGTGTGAGGAGACTGTACCCCCAGATCAATATTGATGGGAGCTGATGTTGTTACAGGTTCCTGAGTCAAAATTAGATTCGCGACCGGTAGAACTGTATATTGTGCCATAATCATAGCATGCATGCATGTCATCATCTCAGCCATATTCTTCAAACTAGCCTCCAAAGCAGCAATTCTCTGCTCTTGACTGGAAGAAGTGGAACTATCTTGATCTTCTGTGACGGCATAAGCAGTCACTTCTCTAGCCCTCGAAGACGAGCTAGTGGAAAGGATGGTCCTTTCAGAACTTTTACTGTCAGCATCAAAGTCACATAAAGAACTACCCCCAGAATAAGTGATAGAAATATCTTTTTGACTGAAAGAATCTTGGTTAGAATCAAGAAGATTTCTTTGACCGATTGTGTCTTGGTCGGAAAGAAGATTCCTTTGACCGATTATTTTTTGGTTCCTTGATCTATTATATTGATATACTCCTTCATCCGATTCATGAATCCGATCTAAGTACTATTAGCTGGGATTACGGGATGCATTACATCTTGGACGTTTTTCACCCCAGTGCTTCAAGATGCCATATTGACAGAAGCATAGAGTAATTCATCTTTGTCTACTAGGATCGGTTCAAGAGTCTGAACATAATTCAAACGGTCAAAGATGGACCGCTTGGCTGACTGACAGCAGCATTTGACGACAACTTTATGGTGGTGAATACAATGATGTTGTTGCTGTTGGACCACCGTTGGACGGGATGGATTTGCAACCTTCCACTTCTGTATTAAGAGTTCACGGAGGTCACTAACAGGACGAGAAAAGTTACAGGAATGTAGTCCTTGACAATATTCGGGACATGATTCATGTTCCTGAGGTGTCATGTACCTTGAGTGTACAAGGATGTGCTAAGTTGGTTAGCATAAGTCATTGGATCTTTCATCTCAGCATTCTTCCTCTGGTGTAAGTTAGCAACTGGTACAGGTTGTGCTTGATACATCTTGTGATTTTTTGAGGTTGACCCTAATTGGAACCTGTTGATACAGGTGCACAAGTCTGACAGGGGAGCTACTTGTACATCTACTTGAGATCTAGTAGTTTGCCTTGTCGGGATCTTGAGATACATAGGGTTGGTAGATCATGCCCTGACCTCTTTTGAGTAGGCATAATACCCTTTTGCGTGGAAGATTTATTCTGAATAGAACCCATCTTCCTGATAGAGATTTTTTCGTCTCTATTAAGAAGAGTAGGATTCTTGTTTGAACTAGCAGTACTTTCCACCCAGTTAATGATTCGAGCAGAATGAGGAAAAGCTAAAAAGTATTTTCCCTGATTTAGTAATTTTTCATCAAGCTTCTGGCTTGATAACAAAGAAGGAGCCACTAAACAATATTTTCCTTTACGTTGTGCTAATACAGAAGTATGTGCAGATTACGCCAGAGCATGAACAGGCATAGGTTGCGCCAGAGCAGGAACACGCACAAGTTGTGTTGGAGCTGGAACATGCGCATGTTGTGCCATGGAGGAAACATGCGCAGGTTGCACCGGAGAGGAAACGGCCAAAGGGTGCTTTCCTTTGTTTTGTCCAGCAGTGTGTCGAGACGAAGTCTCCTTTGATTTCAGAGTCGGAGAAGTAGAGGGATTAGCCAAAAGGCTGTTTTTCTTAGGTTGTGCCAAAGCAGTGATGGACATAAGTTGCACAAAGGCAAGAACAGGTGCAGGTTGCACCAGGGAAGAGAAGGCCAAAGGGCGCTTTCCCTTATTTTAGACAGCGGTGTGTCGAGACGAAGTCTCCTTCGATTTCAGAATCGGAGAAGTGGAGGGATTAGCCAAAAGACTGTCTCCCTTAGATTGTGCCAAGGCAGTGATTGGCGCAAGTTGCACAGAGGCAGGGATTGTACCGTCAAGGACTTAGGAGTCCAAACATAGCGCGTCTTGCTCTTAACAGCGACAGCAGTGCGCTTGGCACACCAGCATTGATCATAGCCACGTAGGCTGTCTGGTCGACTTGAACGACCAGGGTCTTTTGCGTCTTACCGAATGACGCGGTATCACTTTCTCGTCGGAGGAAAAAATTGTCCCCAGCAGAGTCGCCATTTTGTTTGCAAAAACAAAAGTCTTATTACAAACTTGTAAAACCCCCTAAATTTAAAAAAAATATTTTTATCGCGATATTATTATTTTATACAGTATCAACATTACTAATAGCCTTGTATTTAAATTAATAACATGTTTAATAATCATGTTATAAATCTAACAAGTAATATTTGGGTGAAATATTTACAAATACTTTAGAAAATATTTTTGGAGATTTAAAAAAATATTTTTATAGCTTTTATTAGTTAAATTACTTTTACTGCCCTTATTAATATTTTAGAGATTTTTGTCTAACTAATAGGAAATTATGAATATATTCTTAAAAGAGTAAATATGAGTGTTATGTATAAATATATAAATAAATATAAATAGATAAATAAATATAAATAGAGATAAATACATGTTTTGGTCAAACAACAGTTCTGTTACTATTAGTCTCAAATAATGCTGACACTAGCTCATTGAGCTTACCTGTACATGGAATGTCTTCCTGTGTAGAAGAAAGGAATTTTAGTTTTCTCGCGAGATATGAAAATCTCGTGAGATTTTCATAATCTTGCGAGTGGGCAATAACCCACAAAACCCGACTTTATTGAGCCGAATTTTTTTCTCCGTGGAGATGAGGCGGGAACCCACCATTTGTTGATCAAAATCAACCTGAAACTTCTTCTGTGAAACCTCAAATCTATTCTCTTTAGGATTTTAGAGAATCCAATTTAAATTTGAATTTAAATTGGATGGTTAAATCCTCCCGAATTAGAAGAGATAGGTATATATACGAACATGACGAATTGAACTCCAAAACCCAAAAGAATTTTCCTCTCGACCAACCCTAGTGCAACCGGGACCTTACCTTAACACCCTGCGAGCACTCCTGACGACCTGACGTCGCCCACAGCCGCCGACTGGACGCCGGCACAGAGCCAGAAGCCGCCGGCAGCCCTGATCCCGACCAGTGTATGCAACCCCTGTTTCTAATTCATAAGTAAGTACATCACTTTCGGCCCAAATTTCTTTTGGTATGCTCGATCAAATACGATTCTATAACTTCGTGTAAATAGACAATACCACCCTCTTTGAATCCCCTCAAAGGGATTTGGCAATAACCTATTGCATCGACCCAGATCTCGATACAAAGTTGGGTTGGAACCTGTTCGAGAACGGAACAGGAAACCCCCTCGAACCCCAATTTGGAAGGCCATTTTTGGTCGATTCCTTGACTGTTTTGACAAACTGTTTTAGCAGAGTTAATAACAACATGTAGGTAATTGAAACCTCTCTTTTAGTTTTATTTTACATTGCTTAGATCGAAATTAAAACAGTTTCTAATTTTAGGGAAAAACTGGGTTTTAAACTTCAAATTTTAGAAAATTTTCCCGATACGGCATGTGCCCCAACAAATCGGACGACATGATCACGCTCTATATGCATCGAAAGGCGCGTATGGACGTTGCCGATGTGTGGGAACTGACAGAACTCAGTTTCGTCGTGTGTGCACGACCGAAATCAGTCCTTATCCGTCGAGATACCCCCGTATCGCCAATTTGTAAACTTTGTCCTAACTTCATGTACAGTCGTCGATTCCAGATGAAACTTGTGCCAACATGTCCGAATTGAAATTCTGCTCCTGTGTGCCAAGTTTGGTTCGATTCTGAGAAGGTCGAATCGGAACCCCTTTTTGGCGGGCCCGCGACCCACTCAAACGGGCGATTTTGTATACGGCTCCTCGAAATCTAAAACTGGACATACCCTTGAGTTCCTCTCCTCAAACTGAATCTGTAGACAGGTAGTTTGACGACTTTAGAGAACATAGGTACTGGCACGTATTTCGGTACAAGACGGGTCCAACGGCGGACATCGTTTTGACCCAAAATTATGATTTTGCCCCTGTTCCAGAATTGGAATTTTGGACAGGCATTTCCTAGGCATATCTTTTATTCCAAACTCGTTCGTTATGTTTGTTTCAGCATCCAGAGCTCCTTGTGGATTTTGACTTTCGTGTTGACGATTCTGATTGTTGGATTTTGCTGCTTCTCGTACCATCCTCAGGCAAGATACCTTGTCTTATTTACTGTTTATAATCAGATTCATCTTTATTTATTTATTTACTGCATATTTATTATCTGTTCTCAATTGGATCTACTACTTGCTATTTTTAGTTCACTTTATTTTGCTTTCAGTTATTTTTTCTTCTTGCCTTTTTATATGCATATGGACCTAGTCTTAGCGAACTACCTTCTGTTAGTAACCTTGGAAGGAAGAAGACAGTTAAATGTATGGGCTACCCCAAATCCAAAGGCTGTAGTAACTGCGTACTACGGTAGTCGAGTCGTGAGGGTCACTAGCCTCGAGCTATGTGGACTGATGGGTCACGTGGGCCGCTAGCCTCGAGTTATGCCGGCTGATAGTATTGGTACTTGACGTATGCATGTTGTGCGTTATTACCTTGTCCTGGGGAGGGGAGTCAGCCTTCACCTGCCCATACATCGAGATGTCTTCTAAATTGCCTACTAGAAAGGATAGGAGACCTTAGCAAATTTCATGTTCCAATCATGGCATAAAAAATATCACATCGCGGGATAGTATGTTACCCATTGTCCTTGTTTGGTTGTAGGGGTATCCTACTATTTCGATGATGGGATATTAAGCCGTTTTATGGTTTGGAAACTTTTCTTTATCTTTATTTTATAGTGCATTTATATCCAGTTCATATGGCATGTTCTTCTTGTATCTTGTTACGTCCCTCTGAGGACCTGGTGATCTCTTCAGGTATAGACGATTTCTCGCAGGAGTATGGCTCAGCACTGGATCCTTCATACCTTGATGACGAGGCATCTCCCGCTGATATCTAGATTCATGTTGTTCTTTGAGACTCTTAGTGGACATCTACTTTATTTGAGATTATTTTTATAGCTGTGTGGTGTGGGCATGTCCACCCGGCTATCTTTTGACTCACTCATTTATTTTATTTAGACTTCTTATATCTTCTGTGTCTGCTGTGGCTAAGATATAGTTTATTGATTTTCTGGCCTACGATTATATTATTACAGCTTATATATATACGAGGATTCTATATATTGGAGTGTTCATTGTATATATGCAGCTGGTATGTCTACGTACTTAGTCCTAAGTATTTTGGGACTGGGGCATTACAAAACTTAGAAAAGAATACAAGAGTACAATTGATTTCTGGGGAAGTTCAACTATAGGAATCTGATCAGAAGACGATCACTTTATCCCTTGGACGATGTGATATCGAAAACACGAGCCTCTGGAGGATGCAACAGCACTTTAGCAGGAGATTATGATCACTCTTGATGCTTTGAGATTGATTTGAAACTCTATTTATAGATTTCTTGAAATAACTGTTTAGCAGTTATTCTAGGTTGCGCGCGCTTCAGGTTGCGCACCTCCTGTTCACTTGCGCGAACGGTTACACTAACTGTTGTGGACGCGTGGTATCGTTTGATTGAGATGCGTGTGGTCGTGAGCAGTATAGTGGGCACGTTCTGTGAAGTTAGTAGCTTGCATGCCACGTCACTCTGTTCTGAACACTGTTTGATCAACTTGCACGAGCTTCATCAGGTTGCGCGTGGGCGCAATATAGCGACTTGCGCGAGCGGTTTGCACCAACTGCTGTGGATGTGTGGCATCATTTGATTGAGATGTGCGTGATCGTGGGCAGTATAGTGGGCACGCTCTGTGAAGTTGGTGGCTTGTGCGCCACGTCACCCTGCTTTAAAATAAGAGTTAATCAAGTGGCGCCAACTTGTCAGGCTGCGCATGGGCGCAACTCAACAACTGGCATCTTTGACTGGGTCTTCTGTGTTGTACTGGTTAATTCTCGTGCCACACAATGACTTGCGCAAACCAGCTGTCAGCATTAATTACATGCTGACAAAATCTTCTCGAGAACCGCGTTGCACGGAATACGAATGGATTTTCCTTAATCTCCGTTTTGTCAGCTGTCAGACAATGATGATGCCGTTACAGTTTCTCGAGGAAGGACGCCATGTGGCGCTCGCACAACCTGACTCCAGCGCAACCAGATGTTGGCGCATCCTGATGCTACGCAACTTAATAATTTGGCGCAACATAATGATTTGGCGCTATCTGATGATCAAACACTTTAATGGGTGGCGCATCTTGATTTTTAGCCTCTACAATCCCAACTTATCCCAAGTTTCAAGACTCATTTGGCATTCCAGATTTAGAATGGAATTGAGAGGCCCGAGTTGAGGTGTTGGTGCCACACGACCAATATTGAAGCATGGAAGTTTGGTAGAGGGGGTAGTTATTTTAAGATGTTAATTCATCGTTCAAAATTTTTAGACTTGAGGTAGATCTTATAAGATGTCAAAAAATCTTATTTATGCGTTTGTTGAGTGTTGGCAATCGGAGACCAGCTCATTCCATATGCCATTCGGTGAGATGACAATTACGTTTGATGACATATTTTGTCTTACAGGACTTCCGGTTAGTGGATTATCGGTTGTTGCACCAGAGGCGGGAAGGGGACCGGAGGCTCCTAAGAAAATGATTAGTAGGTTATTGGAGGTGACATAAAGGGAGGCAGTTGTCGTGTTCTCAAAATGCATCACATTTTTAGTCCAACACGAAACAAATCTTTCTTTATACGGCTCTATCCAATTCTTAATGGCATAATTAACTGCTTTTGGATAATCGCAGAAATCTTGCTCCAATCTTCTAAGTAACTCTTTAAATCTCGGTTGATCTTCAGCAATAACCAACGAATTCCATGAGTTATTAAAAGAATCACACTTCTCCTTTGTATGAAATAATATTTTGCAGTTGGCCAAGATATTCTTGTTAATATGCCACCGACATAGCAAGTGTGTGGAGCGGGAAAACGTAAGGCTTATAGCATTCATAAGTGATATCTCACGATCAGTCACAATCACCTTTGGTAAACATGATTGATCCACTAATCATTTAAGTGTACTAAGCGCCCATATATAATTGTCCTCCCGCTCGACCTCCATATAAGCACATGCCACAGAAAATATAATATTTATGGATGTGACCCCTACCACTTCCAAAAGTGGCATCATGTACCTGTTAATCTTGTAGGCACAATCCATCAATAAAATTTTAGAAAAAGCACGCAACAAATCCATGCTAGTCGGGTGAGCATAAAAAAGATCATTCACCTTATCAGTTTGCTCACATCTCTTATCCAGGTAGTAGTACTTTTCTGAGTCCAACTTTTCCAACAAGTATTGCATTTGAGATAGGCCTTCATGCTCGACAACTACATGCTTTTGTCGAGCATTATAAATTATCTTCAATGTCGACTCATTCTCACTAAAAGATTCTTTCAACGTGCTCAATGTCACGCCTCGACCTAAAAAATCATTCGTCCTCGCATCGATTTATCTGAATCATCATCATCGTTGGGACGTTAAACAGTACGAGTCTAGAGTTGCACTTGTATAAGGCAAGATGACAAGTTCTCAAATGGTTATCTTTGATTTGATATTAGCAACTGAAGAAAATAGAGTATATGAAATAATTCTCTTTATTGATGAATGAACTGAGATTATAAATGCTTTCAATAGCCCAACTAAAATTTCCAGATTGGCTACAACACTCAAGTTCTCTCTTGTCCACAAAGGCTTTCACCATTCCATACATTATGCCTTTTATGTCTCGGCCGCATCAATCATGTTGCAAGTCCGAGCGTCAATACAATCACATGCTTTGTAACTCCTCTTCCCGAAAATTCTGAAATATTTTTTTAATATTTATTTAATTTAAATGGTGATTTTTTAGAATTTTATAAATAATTAATTAGTTAATTATTACGGTAGATGACTTTAGCCATGGTTGAGTTTTAAAGTGCAAGACGACTAGGAATCATGGCACGGATAGTGCAGTGGCGTGCTTTGACTAATGTTTAGCCATGGTAGGGGAATGCCGAGCCATAAGTGTGTTCTAACTAGAAAAACCAGGCCAAGTTGTGACTTGACTCGTATATATAATTTAATTAGATATTATTTAATCTTTTTGATATTTAGGATGCCCGGTGGTACCAAATTAGCCCGGACTTGACCCGAACCCAAGCCAAGCCCAGGTAGCCAGGTGGTGTGACCAACGACGTCCATATCAATATATTTCATGTGTGTATGACGTACTTTGTTTTAATAATCTAATAAGTATATTTTTATAAGTAATCTTTATTATGATATAAATATCAATAGTATCTGATATTTTAATGATATTTAGTTAAGGATAAATAACTTCTTTAGATGTTCTTGTGCATGTTGGGATTTATAAACTATAACTACATTTGATTGTACGCATATTTTTGGTTTACTTTATTTTGTTATCCTCATTATTATTATTATTATTATTATTATTATTATTATTATTATTATTATTATTATTATTATTATTATTACTAACAGGGCATTATTTTGATTATTTTATAAATTCTTAGAAAATGGTTTAACATAGATAAATATAGATTTATATAGATAAAGTGCCCTTACAATAAATATGAGTATTTTTAGGTGTCTAATATATTTCTGGTATCATTTGGCTAATTAATATCAACTTCATATATATATATATATATATATATACATATATGTGTGTGTGTGTGTGTGTGTGTGTGTGTGTGTGTGTGTGTGTGTGTGTGTGTGTGTGTGTGTGTGTGTGTGTGTGTGTGTGTACGTATTAATAAGAAATAGAAAAGAAAAAGAAGAAAATCCCAGTCCATCCCAAATCGAGCCCAGGAGGGCCCAACCCAGCCAAACCGAGCTCACCAACACTTGGCCCCTTTTGATTGCTAAATTCTATTCGACAGAGTACAAGTTCGAGCGAGAGGGAGAGGGGAATTGCGATCCAAAACCCTAACCCTAACGCTCCTCCACCTCGCTTGTGGCGACCCCTAACCCTGCGCGTCCCAACCGCCACCGGCATCACCGACGCACGCAGCCAGAGCCGTCGGAGGCCGCGCGTGCGCGACGAAACAGAATAGCGACAACAGCAGTTGCGTGTAGCAACATGCCAACTTCGCGCTGATGTTTCTTCTGCCTCGATCATCCGTTTCACGAATGGGATTCTCAGGTACGAAGACAACTTATACACCTTTAATTTCTTCAAACAATTCGTATTTAGACGCACCCTACTGTCCGTGATCTTGACTCGAAGTTGAGCAAAAGTCTGCGCATTAACAGGACAATGATTCATCCCCAACCTCTGGTTTGGAAGGAAGATTATGAACCAACCACTAAAAATTTTCAAAATTATTTTAGAATAGTCTTAGATAATATATAGGGCTACGAAACCTTTCTTACAAAAGTCGATTTCGACGACTGTGTGTCGAGAAATCGGATTCCAAAGATTGGCGAAAAACTGTTTTAAAACTACAAAAATTTAGAAAAAAAACCTCCGATACGACGTACGTCCTGTCAAACCGGGCGACGTGGTCGCGAACTGAAAGCATCAAAAGGTGCGTATCGACTTCGCGGACGTGTGGGCTTTGACGGAATTCAAATTGGTTGCATGTGTGCGACGAATTTGATGCGTATCCGTCAAAATTTACCGTATCGGCCACTTTGTAGGTTTTTTAATTACTTTGTACACGTTCATCAGATCGAGAAAAAACTTGTGCCAAGAGGTCCGTATCATTTTTTTGGTCATGTATGCGAAGTTTGGTCCGTTTCTGAGATAATTGATCGGATCGCCGTTTTGTGGGCCCCACGATCCGACTCAACGGACGATTTTGTGCACGGCTCGCCGGAATCAAACTTCGAACATACGGTTGGGTTTGTATCATCAAAATAAATTCGTAGACATATAGTTTGACGATTTTAGACACCATTGACTCTAGCACACTTTTCGGTGCAAAGCAGATCCAATGGCGGACATCGTTTTGGCCCAAAATAACCATTTTGCCCCTGTGTCCAGAATTGGACTTATGGACAGGCAATTCTAGCTAATTTGACTATTCTAAAAACGTTGGTAATGTCTATTTCATCTTTCGGAGACAGTTGTGAGATTTTGACTTTATAGCTTACTAGTTGACATTATATTGTTGGTTCTTCGTGCTACCACCAGGCAAGATACCTTTTCTCCTCTATAGTTTATTTAAATGCATATTGTCTTTCGTTTTACATGTTATCAGTTAGTGCTCTAGTTGATTTCGGTTTATATGTTTTCACCATACCATGTATATCAGTTCATTTGTCTTGCTTGTGTAACACCATCTTTCTAAGACTTTATAGTGTAGTTATATCGGGCTTGTTCTCATTGTAGATTATACTATAGTTGTCCTAAGCTGTGTCTTGAATGAGTTGTACCTTGTCGTCACCTGTACCTCGACTGAGTTGTCTCATGGAATGAGTACGTGTAGTTGAACTGCTAATTTTCTGTTATCATTTTCTCAACCAGAGAGTCCACACTCGGGACGAAGGTTGACCAGTTACACCAAAGAATCCACACTCAGGATGAGGGTGTTTGTATTGATCTATTTACATCCGTGAGTCCACACTCGGGATGAGGGTGTTGACTTGACCATTTACACCAGAGAATCCACACACGAGACGAGGGTGTTTGCCTTGAACTAACCCGTGAGTCCACACTCGGAGCGGGGATTAGTGATTAGTTCAAACTCGTGAGTCCACACTCGGGACGAGGGTTTGGTATTCCATTGATCTCTTGTTTACGTGTTCTTCCAGCAGTTCATTTATGCGTAGTTGTTCCCGTATCCGTGTTCATAGTCACATGTCAGTAACCACCTATCAGTTTCTGTCTCGTTTCCTGTTTATATCTTGTTTATATTCTTATGCATGAATGAACTGTTAGATAGGCATATTTTTATGTATCTTGCTATGTCCCATGAGGACCTGATGATCTCTTCAGGTTTAGCGATTGCATGGAGTTAGTTAGCAGAGCAGGATGGTAGACGTTTGTGATACACTTGCAGGATCTAGGTATTGATATTACATTTATTATCTATTCGTGCTTTCATTCCTTATCATGATATACTCTTCTTGTTAGCTTATACTTTATAGACTCATGCTATTTCTTGGAGTCTAATCGGACATGTATGCTAGTGGGCTGCAGACCACGACCCATAGTGTTCATTCATGTTTCATATTCTTATTATGGATTGAGATATAGTTTTGCCTTGTCTTGATTAAGCACATTACCATAGTCCAAACAGCGTTTACGTATTCGAGTTGAGCTAGAGTCCGCTTGATACGTAGCTAGCTTGCTCACGCTCTCGCGTCCCGAAAAGTGGGTACGGGTCATGACAAGTTTTTTTGGTGGCCCATGCAAGTCAGAGCATATCATATCGGTTACGTAACTGTACTGATACGAGCATGCGACTATGACTAAACCTTAGAAATCTCAATCCACATTGCCTTGAAAATTCTCCTAGAAATTTCTCTACATCCTTAAAATTTCATATTTGTTCTCGATTATTCTTCCTTGCCTTCCGAACCATTGATTTTTGTCTCTTTTTATTTCGGAGTGACGAACGATCGTGCGGTCTAGAATTTACTAGAAATTCTTAATTTATAGTATAATATTGCTTGATTATTTAATTTTTGGTTGTTTGATAGATATGGGGGATTATAGATGTCATGTCTTAGATATCTATGGGTAATGATTCTAGCAACTAGATAGAAGGTTATAAAGTTTTAGTGACATACCTTTGAGGGAGTAATGTGACCAAAGGTGGGTAGAAGTTCTCGAGGTTTCGTAGTTACAAAATGGCTAGGAGAAGGACAGGGCCGGCCCTGAGTTAATGGGGGCCCTAGACAAATTTTTAAAATAGGACCCATATATAATATAAAAAAATTAAACTAAAAAATGATACAGCCAAGGCTAGAACCTAGGATCTCTTGTGTACAAGTATAACAAACTACCACTACACCACAAATATTTTGTGATAAAGTAGGGTCATATTATATATTAGTTCTATTTTCAATATAAGATTACTAATATATATATATATATATATATATATATATATATATATATATATATATAAATTAATTTTTTGGGGCCACTAAATTTAATGGGGCCCTGGGCGGTCGCCCTGGCCGCCCTGGGCCAGGGCCGGCCCTGGAGAAGGATATAAACTATTCTTGAGGAATTAAAATTTAAGGAGATTAAGGTAAAAGTAGACTTTCTTTTTTAATTTTAAGGAATAGTTATGAATTAGAATTTCGAGGACGAAATTATTTTTAAGGTGGATAGATTTGTAACTCCTCTTCCCGAAATTTTTAAAATATTTTTTAATATTTATTTGAATTAAATGGTGATTTTTAGAATTTTATAAATAATTAATTAGTTAATTATTACGGTAGATGACTTTATCCATGGTTGAGTTTTAAAGTACAAGACGACTAGGAATCATGGCACGGATAGTGCAGTGGCGTGCTTTGACTAGTGTTTAGTCAGGTAGGGGAATGCCGAGCCATAAGTGTGTTCTAACTTGAAAAACCAGACAAAGTTGTGACTTGACTCGTATATATAATTTAATTAGATATTATTTAATCTTGTTGATATTTAGGATGCCCGGTTGTACCAAATTAGCCCGGACTTGACCCGAACCCAAGCCAAGCCCAGGTAGCCAGGTGGTGCGACCAACGACGTACATGTCAATATATTTCATGTGTGTATGACGTACTTTGTTTTAATAATCTAATAAGTATATTTTTCTAAGTAATCTTTATTATGATATAAATATCAATAGTATTTGATATTTTAATGATATTTAGTTAAGGATAAATACTTTCCTTAGATGTTCTTGTGCATGTTGGGATTTGTAAACTATAACTACATTTGATTGTACGCATATTTTTGGGTTAATTTATTTTGTTATCCTCATTATCATTATTATTATTATTGTTACTAACAGGGCATTATTTTGATTATTTTTTAAAGTCTTACAAAATGGTTTAATATAGATTTATATAGATAAAGTGCCCTTACAATAAATATGAGTATTTTTAGGTGTCTAATATATTTCTGGTATCATTTGGCTAATTAATATCAACTCCGTATATATATATATATAAGAAATATAAAAGAAAAAGAAGGAAATCCCAGCCCATCCCAAATCGAGCCCAGGAGGGCCCAACCCAGCAAAACCGAGCTCACCAACACTCGGACCCTTTTGATTGCTAAATTTTATTTGACAGAGTATAAGTTCGAGCGAGAGGGAGAGGGGAGTTGCGATCCAAAACCCTAACCCTAACGCTCCTCCACCTCGCCTGTGGCGACCCCTGACCCTGAGCGCCCCAACCACTGACGACGTCACCACCGCGCACGGCCAGAGCCACCGGAGGCCGCGCGCGTACGACAAAACAGAACAGCAACAGCAGCAGTTGCGTGTAGCAACATGCCTACTTCGCGCTGATGTTTTTTGCCTCGATCATCTGTTTCATGAACGGGATTCTCAGGTACGAAGACAACTTATACACCTTTAAGTTCCTTCAAACAATTCGTATTTAGACGCACCCTGCTATCCGTGATCTCGACTCAAAGTTGAGCAAAAGTCTGCCCATTAACAGGACAATGATTCATCCTCAATCTCTAGTTTGGAAGGGAGATTATGAACCAACCACTAAAAATTTTCCAAAACTATTTTGAAATAGTCTTAGATAATATATAGGGCTACAAAACCTTTCTTACAGAAGTCGATTCTGACGACTATGTGCCGAGAAATCGGATTCCAAAGATTGGCGAAAAACCGATTTAAAATTATAAAAATTTAGAACAAACCCTCAGATACGACGTATGTTCCGTCAAATCGGGCGACGTGGTCGTGAATCGAAAGCATTAAAAGGTGCCTATCGACTTCGCGGACGTGTGGGCTTTTACGGAATTCAAATTGGTTGCGTGTGCGCGACGAATTTGTTGCGTATTCGTCGTAATTCACCGTATCGGCCACTTTGTAGATTTTCTAATTACTTTATGTATGTTCGTCAGATCGAGACGAAACTTACGCCAACATGACCGTATCATTTTTTTTGTCCTGTATGCCAAGTTTGGTCCGATTCTGAGACAGTTGATCGGATCGTCGTTTTGTGGGCCCTACGATTTGACTTAACGGACGATTTTGTGCACGGCCTGCCAGAATCCAAATTTGGACATACGGTTGGGTTCGTATCATCAAAATAAATCTGTAGACATGTAGTTTGATGACCTTAGAGAACATTGACTTCGGCACACTTTTCGGTGCAAAGCGGGTCCAACGGCAGATATCATTTTGGCCCAAAATGACCATTTTGCCCCTGTGTCCAGAATTGGACTTATGGACAGACAATTCTAGCTAATTTGACTATTCTGAAAATGTTGGTAATGTCTATTTCAGCTTTCGGAGACTGTTGTGAGATTTGGACTTTATGGCTTATCAGTTGACAGTATATTGTTGGTTCTTCGTGCTACTATCAGGCAAGATACCTTGCCTCCCTCGACAGTTTATTTAATTGCATATAGTCTTTCATTTTACATGTTATCAGTTAGTTCTCTAGTTGATTTCGGTTTATGTTTTCTCCATACCATGTATATCAGTTGATTTGTCTTGCTTGTATATCACCATCTTTCCATGACTTGATAGTATAGTTATACCGGGCTTGTTCTCATTATAGATTATACTGAGTTTTCCTTACCTGTATCCTGACTGAGTTGTACCTTGTCATCACCTGTACCTCGACTGAGTCGTGACATAGAATGAGTACGTGTAGTTGAACTGCTAATTTCCTGTTATCGTTTTCTCAACCAGAGAGTCCACACTCGGAACGAGGGTTGACCAGTTACACCAGAGAGTCCACACTCGGAACGAGAGTGCTGACTTGACCATTTGTACCAGAGAGTCCACACACGGGACGAGGGTGTTTGCCTTGAACTAACCCAGAGTCCACACTCGGGGCGGGGGTTAGTGATTAGTTCAAACTCGTGAGTCCACACTCGGGACGAGGATTTGGTATTCCATTGATCTCTTATTTACGTGTTCTTCTAGTAGTTCATTTATGCGTAGTTGTTCCCTTATCCTTGTTCATAGTCACATGTCAGTAGCCACCTGTCAGTTTCTGTCTCGTTTCCTATTTATATTCTTATACATGAATGAACTGTTAGATAGGCATATTTTTATTTATCTTACTATGTCGCCTGAGGACCTGATGATCTTTTCAGGTTTAGCGATTGCATGGAGTTAGTTAGCAGAGCAGGATGGTAGACGTTTGTGATACACTTGCAGGATCCAGGTATTGATATTACGTTTATTATCCATTCGTGCTTTCATTCCTTATCATGATATACTCTGCTTGTTAGCTTACTTTATAGACTCATGCTATTTTTTGGAGTCTAATCGGACATGTATGCTAGTGGGCTGTAGACCACGACCCATAGTGTTTATTCATATTTTATATTCTTATTGTGGATTGGGATATAGTTTTGCCTTGCCTTGATTAGGCACATTACCATAGTCCAAACAGCGTTTACGTATTCGAGTTGGGCTGGAGTCCGCTTGATACGTAGCTAGCTTGCTCACGCTCTCGCGTCCCGAAAAGCGGGTACGGATCGTGATACGCTTCAAACGCTACGGCATTCCATGTCTCAGTGTGATCAAGCGAAGCACCACCGCAAGCAGAACATATGTCAGCCCCTGTTTTTCAAAATTAATTAAATTAGAATTAATTAGTTGTTAATGGCATATTTAGTCTTAAAATAATTTATTCTGATTTTTAGGAATTTTTCTAGAATTTTTAAATGAGTTTTAAATACTAAAATATCACTTTGCAATTAATTAAAATATTTTAATACCATTTTGTAATTTTTAGAATTGTTTTTATATCATCATGCAATTTGTTAAATTGTTTTTAAAATAGTTTGCAAATTATGAATTGTTTTAATTATGTTATGCAATTTATTTTTGTATTCAGTAACTGTTAGGGACTTATTTGCAATTACCTAAACTACGGGGACCTAAATGAAAAACCCTAATCCTACCCACCCCCCGACGACTGCCACGCCGACGACCGACCCTGCCATTTTCGGCCGACTCTGGCCAGCTCGACGCCCCCAACCGACCTAAACCCCTATAAACGAACCCCCCGTCCTAAACCCTAACCCTAGCACAACTCTACAACCGCCCTGACCCCCCTTTCTTCCCCGACAACCTAGCCGTAACCCTAACTCCGACGAACCCCGTCCAGCCTCCACAGCGACCTTCACCACCAACCACCACCGTCGACGAGTTCGCCGCAGCGAGCTGAGTCGATCGCCACCACTCCGTCGCGACCACGTCAACTCCTCCGCCGTCCAGCACCATCAAACCCCCCCCAGCTCGCCGAACACGTGAGTAGCAGTGTGTAACCATGTCGTACGTGTCTCGTACACACGTATAAGGATCGTCCGGACACGAGGACCCTAGCCCAGTGCTTGGACACGCGAGTCTAGACTCGTGCGTGTCGTAAATGACCAAGACAGTTTGACTCTTGTGTCCTTAACTGTCAGGACACAAGACTGTTTTATCGGGTTTATAAAATATTAACTAAAACCGAAATAAGTGTAATCTAAATCCTAACCCTAACACAAGCTGCGGGCTGACCCCCTGGCTAGTCCGACTGAACCCAAGAACCCGACCCAGTGGGCCGAGTTCGATTCCCCCCTTTGTTGTCTATTTCTTTTTCTTTTTCTTTTTCTTTTTGTTTCTTTTGTTTTATTTTGTTTTTATATATATTTATGTATATATGTATACATGTATATGTATATATATATATATATATATATATATATATAATATATATATATTATTATATATACTGCATTATATGTATATAATATATATATATATATATATATCTAATATAATATATATATATATATATATATATTATTATATATATTATAATATATATATAATATATTATTATATATATATTATATATTATATTAGTACTTTATTATATTATATATGTGATATATATATATATGTATTTATGTATATATATGATATATGTTCATGTGTATATATATTATATATACTATTATACTATGTATACAATATTTGTGTGTGTGTGTGTATTATAATATATAATATATATAATATATAGAATAATATATAATATATTATATATATATATATAGTTAGTATTTCTTATATATATATATATGTATATTTAACATATGTATGTATATATCCATTATGTAAATATCTATATATTTATATGTATATATAAATATTGTAGTTATACATTTTATATGTATTTCACTCTACCTAGTGTAAATTATTATTATGTAAAATACTTGTCATATTTATAGGACTATATGTATAATTTACCTTGTTAAAATATTAATATCATTATGTATTTTTATCTCTTTATACTTTGTGTATTTTAAATTACTGCAACCATTTGGTGTCTAAGCCTAGCATGGGTTTTTGGACCCAAAAGTGTTTTCATATATTCAAGACATGTACGAGTCATATTGGACTTGATTCATGGCCTGGGTCCTGTATTTGAACTTTGGTTCAAATTATGTACATGGACAAAATACGCAGATAATTAATTATTTAATTTTAGATTATGTACCATGCTATTTTAAAATTTTAAAAATACTTTAATTACTGTTAAAATTCTGGAAAAATAGTATTTAGATACTATATTAATTTAGCTAATTTATCATATTTTTTACAGTATTTAATTTACAATTTTGCCACTGTTTTGGCATATGAAACCAGAACTCACTTTCTGTGTACTTAGGAAAACTGATTTTATAAAATACTTGTACTGGTTAATAAATTCCAAAAAAATTATAATAAATTTCTATAATTAACAAGGATCATTTTGGTACTTATTTTTATAAAAATTGAGCTTTTTGTCTATCTTAAAATTATTGGAACACAATGTTCATTTGATTTGTTTATTGAATAATTACGACTTGCAACTTTTTGTGTTATAGTTATAGCCATATTAAAGCTCACCCCACACTAGTGTAAAGACCCTAGAAAGTTGGTTATAGTATTGTGTCACCCTACATTGGTCTCCTATGCTAAGTCATCTTTTGGCTAGGTGCCCAGTCACAAGTTGTGTTTCACCAATTAGTGTCTTAGTATTTTAGCTTAGTGTAAAACTAAGTTTATGTATTTATTTCTACAGTGACGAGTTACCAGGCATCTATAGTTTTTATCGCAGCTTGCTTTGCTAGAGGCAAGTACTCTCTACAAACTTTATATGTTACATCAATGACTGCAAATCCAACCATGTTAAATGCTGATCCTTGGGGTAGCAAGTTAAATATTCACATGTTGTACTTTCAGTTACTACCATGCTTAGAACAGTCTTTATGTATCTCTCACATGATTAGAACCTGGGTTATGGGGAAACTGTTAGTAGCATACGTGATCATGCCCCCCTACTCGTACGTACGTACCGAGCAAGGTTGACATTTATGTAACCTTGTCGTAGTGCACTAGCTGTATTTGTACGTATGTACATCTATCGCTTGTTTTACTTGTACGAAAGTATATTTTATACTTGTACCACTGTAACCGCCCCAGTCCCAAAATACGTAGGACTAGGAACGTAGACATGCCAGCTGTATTCATACGAAGTATACTCCAATATATGGAAGCCTCGTATAAATACATAAGCTGTAAAATGCAGTAGAACCATACTAATCTCATCCACAAAAGATAATAAATAAAAATCATATAATGAGAATAAATTTGTCTTGATACAATATGTTGGGGAGACAAATCTACTACCAACAAAATAAAGAAAAGTACATAGAAATAAATGAGTGGCGAGCGAAGCGAAGACGATCCAAATGCAATCACCCTCGAGAATAGCAATGACCAGCTAGAGCAAAAGCACCTGCGAAAGACAATAGCACACTGGCAAGGCAACCAGGTCCTCAGAGGGACGTAACAAGACACATAATAGCATGCCATTAAACTGAATAAATATTGCTCAATAAATAAGTAAATCGAATTTATAACATGGTCCAATACGTACCTACTGAACGAGCGTACCATCCCCCAACCAACAAGGACATGAGATGGTAAACTAATTCACGGCGACGTATCTTCCCATACTAAGAATTCGATATGGTACCAGACCCCAACAAGGTTCAATACCTTCTCATCGAAGTAGTAAGTCACACCTACAACCAAACAAGGATAAGATGTGACGAACTAATCCGCGACAAGTTATTGTTCCAAGTCACGGTCAGATACAAGTACCCAAACCAAAGTACTCGTACCTAACAGATAGGGTAGCCTACCGTTCTAAGTGATATGTTGTTAAGAACAATCCTTCCTACGCATGGACCCTGGCTGAATAGGATCGGCATAGTCCCCTCTTGGGCACCAGAGGCCCCAGCAGGAAGAGCATGGGTCATCAACCCCGTATCTCCAACGGAGAGTCCGGGTCACAAGGGAAGTGCATCAAAGCCCATACGCTAAGGAATTGTCCTCCCGCCCAATGCCTATTGTGTTGTATCCACAACACAAACCACTATAACCGCTAAGTCAAACTAGCATGCAACCTCTATTAGCGGTTTCCTATCGCACGGCTTGTACGTACTGGTGGCCAGCCAATCACGTACTTCCGTGTTCTACATGCGACACACACTTCGTGTTACCACGTGTCAAGGCCAATGAATGCACACACAAGGTGGTCCCTTAAATCTAGGTTTAATATGAGAAAAATAATACATAGCAGGAAAATAAATGAACAGTAAGTTCTAACAGTTATGCCATGTATCACAGTTTATTTTGCATAAAGAAAAAATGAACATGCATGAAATATGAGCTAAAATAATTAAACAGCAAATGGCAAGGTGTCTTGCCTGTAGGACTCCTGGTGTGCTGCGATGATCAAAGTGGCACGATCTGCAACTTCGGTGCAACAACTAACATGGAGACCTCGGATGGTGACACGGTCAGTTCCATTGGGTCTAGGACGGTCAAGTTAGCTAGAAATGACATAAGGTTGACCAAAATTGGTTGAAGTAATGGGCTTAGTCACGGAAGATTTGATATACAAATAGAATTGATATAGATAAATATCTATATTTATCCTAGAAAATATATATTGAAAAACTCTACGCAGTTAAAATATTTAGAAAATTACTGAAAACTATATTTGGAAATCATCGTAAATAAAGCTATGTTTTTCCTTTATTCCAAAATATATTCAGTTGGTATAATAACTAAATTCAGTTGTCGTAAAGTACACATGTTTTCCTATAGTCATTTGTCCAAAATACCTATCATAAAATATATTCAATATTTAAATTACAAGCTGTTCACTATGAATTACTAAATAATAAAAATATATTAATAATAATAATAGTACAATACTAATAATAAGTATAATAAACAGAATATTGATATTAATAATATATATTATTAAAATAGTAATAATAATAATAAAATAATAATAATAAAAACAAAAAAAGAAAAAGAAAAAAGAAGGAAGCAGTAATACCAAAAGAAACAAAGAATAGAGAACGGTTGCTGTTTTCTTCCACTGGAAGAGAAACATCGAGAGAGAGGGGAGGAGAGTTCGAGAGCGAGAGCAGGCGGCGGCGAGAGTCTGCATGGGCTGGTGGTCGGGAGTCAAAATAGGGGTGAAGGGGACGGCGACTAGGACGGGGACGGAGTTCAACGGCTGATCTGGGAGGAGGAAGGAGGCACGTGGTGGGGACGGCGACTAGGGCGGCGGAGTCGACGCGGATGGCTGGAGAGGAAGACGGGGCTAGGGTTCGGCAAGCGGAGGGCGAGGCAAGGGTGCTGCTCTGGCGGCACCTCCGTAGGTGAGGTCGCGGAGGGTTCTACGGCTCGGCGGATGAGGTGGAGGGAAGGCGGACCGGGGTCAGTCGGTCGGGCAGCGGCAGTGGTTTCGAACGGAGGATTGGGGACGCGGCGGGCGGTGGAAGGCCGCGATGGGCTGGGAAGTCGACCGGAGGGGTTCTCGGCCATAGTCGACGCGTGGGGGCAGCGCCGACCCTGCCACGGCGAGAGGGGTTTGGGGGTTTTGAAGGGGGCGGCTCGTCCTACGTTCCCCGGTGGGGCGGCGGAGCTGCGGAGAGGAGGTCGCAGACGGAGTTTCGATCGGCGGACGGGCGACAAGCGCGGCGAGGTTGGGTCGACTCCAGAGGTTAGGTTTCCCTTCCCTCTTCCCTTCTTTTTTTTTCTTCTCTGTGGTGTATGTGGAAAGGGGGTTGGGGGTCGGATTTCCGGCCAGTGGCCGTGGCCGCGGTGGTCTGGTAGTGGTGGTAGTTTTGGTGACGGTGGGTTATGGTGGTGCCGAGGGAGGAATATGGCGGTGATGCCGGTTTTGGCAGGTGGGTGAAGGCTGTGGCGGTGGTGGTTGGGTTTGTCCAGGGAAGAAGATGGATCGGGGGTCGAATGGATGTCGGGATAGCCGGGTGCTGGCCGCGGTGGGGGTGACGACGTGGTGGCTGGTCGGGCTGGTTGATGGCGGTGGAGTGGTGGTTTTGGGCTGGTGGTGATTTGGGTGTCGGGCCGCGCTGGGTGTGGGCGAGATGGGGCTGGTGGTGGAGACGATGGACCGGGGTCGGGTTAGTTTTAGAGTTTTGGGTTAGGGCTAGGAATCGTGTCGGGATTGTCGACACGAAGAGAGAATAATGTACATGTAAAAATAATGGAATAAGAATAGGGATGGTGGAACACGGACACGGTGCACGCACTTTGGTAGAAATTTGGTGGATAAAATAATGTGGAGGAGTACCTGCCTATATTTATAGGATGTGGGAATTCCCACTTCGGATAGGATTAGGAATAGTTTAAACCCATAATAGATAGTTCCAAATTAAATTTAAAAGCAATCAATTCAAAATCAAATCCAATCCAAATCCGATTAAATCTAATCAAAATCCTATCCTTTATTTTAAAAACAATTAAGATAAACCAATTTCCAAATATAGATACTTATTTAAATAAATCATAGATTCAAATCAAGAATTAAATCTCTACAAAAATTTGAAATATATTTTTCCAATAATATTAATAATAATAATTTCAAAATAATAAATATTTATAAATATCCTTTTTGAATAATAAAATATTATTATAAATAAATTTTGAAAATTATATTTTTATTTACAATAGACTAGCAAAATTTTATGAAATGTGTGCATGCACTAAAATATTATTTATTCTAAATAACTGCCATAAACGAAAGACTTTTATAAATACGATAAATAAATACCAACTTGGAAACTTTGGTACGATAGTTAAAATAATTATTATATAAATAAAAATATTTTTCTAAAAATATGTACGCTCGCACATGTTCGCATTCGTCGAGCAATTACGAAAGTCGAACCTTCGCAAACGGCGTACAATACGACTACGTGACATATAATACAAAATTTTAAATCGGTATCAAATTTAATATAAAAAAATAGTAGAAAATTTAGGGGTTTTACAACCACAGTACATTTTTACACCTATTGACGATCACGTACCTGCTACAGTTTTAAACGTTACATATACATCTGTCTCTATGACATATGTGTCCTTGCCATGATAGACTATGTGATGCATGTTTCCAGTTATTCCTCTTATGTTCATTTCTATGTTTCACATGCTAGTTTGTTAGAATCAGTACTTGCTCCCGTCCTGACAGGATAACGTTGTAGGTATACTTACTGAGGAGGAGTTACTCTGCGACTCATATTATGGAGAGACTGCCGAGGACCCGGCTTTGCTTTACGAGGATGTACCTACGGGAAAACTCGTCTAGTTTGCGTAGTTGCTTGAGAATTTAGTGTAATCATGTATTAGACTACGTATTTTGTAACTGGACATGTATCCAGTTTTATATTTCAGACTTGTACTTTGGACTTATTTCTATATGAGACGACTTTTATGTTTGGAGCATTTATGACTCTTTATTACTATTAGAACTGTTAACACATTTAGTCTTATCTTGTTACTTCTAGAACAGCTTACTGTGCTTTATCTCAAGCGTACGCTGGACATGACTCGGCCCGGCCCAACAATTTGGGTAGCGGGTCGTGACATGTTTTTAGTGGTGGCCCATGCAGGTCGAGACTAAATTGTTTGGTTACGTTATTGTACCAAGCATACCTGCAATTAGGAACTTAAGGTAATTAGACAACATTAGGAATGACACTTAGAACACCTAGAGGAATACTAGGATTGCAACATAGGAATACTCACATACTTGCTATTATAATTAGATTTTCTTGTCTATGGTTGTTTATTTTAAAGAGTCCTTATAAGTCCTTTTTATTGTAATTAGATGGTGCTTACTCGTTCATCCCAGTATGTCACACCTGAGAATGGCACACTCCCCATCCAGTCAGCTGACCAGTTAACTGATACACCTCCACCTCCACCTACCATACTCTCCACTCCACAAATCCACAAATCCAGATGCCTCCACCACCTTCCATATCATAGTCCCAGCAGGACCCGATACTTCCACCACCCCCTATCACTATACCTACCCAGGCTTCCGTCACACTCGACGGGAACCAACTGCTCACTCTGATCCAGGGGTTCCTAACGACCCATCAGGAGCAGACCACCCTACTCTGCCAGAGCATGGAGCGTTCTGAGGAACGTACCGTGGTCCCACCACCTGTAGAGCCACGACAGAGAGCGGGAACGATCAAGGACTTCATGGGTTTGAACCCCAAGGAGTTCTTAGGGACTGAGGGCATAGTAGTAGCAGATGACTGGCTAGACTCGGTAGAGAGGAAGCTCCTTGGAGTTAGGATACCGGGTGACCTCCAGGTCAAGCAGCGGGATTTCTGCTGATAGACTTGGCAGGAGTTTGGTTCCGGAATGAGCCGTTATTTGCGAGAGGGAGGGCCACTTGGGATCAGTTCAAGACCCAGTTCAAGAAAAATTCTTCTCGACCACCGCTAGAGTAGCCATGGGGCTACGATTCCAGAACATCCAGCAGGGGAACCGTTCTGTTGATGAATATGCGATAGAGTTTAGTCGCCTGAGCCGTTTCGCTCCTAGTCTGGTTGTAGACCCAGAGAAGATGACCCGTAGGTTTTGCCATGGTCTAGTTCCAGACATTGGCATTCTTATAGTGGCGAACGGTACGACTGACTACTACCAGAGCCTAGAGTTGGCCCGGAGCATTGAGGAGCGTCTTCTGTCTAGCAAGAGGCTGGCTTCTGTACACACGAGGGACCGTCCAAGCGTCAGGCTTTCCAGCAGAGAGCACCGACGCTGCCCCAGCAGACATACCGTCCCCCTACATCACATCATTCGACCCCGCCAGTTAGAGCCCCGGGACCCCGACAGCAGCAGAAGGAGCTATATGTTCTTTCTGCGGAAGACCAAGATATGATTACTCCATCTACAGGAAGAGGTTGAAGCAGTGCTTAGTTTGTGGGTCTGCCACCCACATGATTCGGGAATGCCCAGCAGCCAAGGGACCTAGAGGATCGCTTCCGACTCAGCAGCAGAGGTTTGGGCAACATCTGCAGCAGCAGAAGGGACCTCAGGGGAAGGCTTATAGCCTAGCCCTTGAGCCGGAGCCGGAGCAGGTTTCAGAGCCAGATTACTTGGCTGACATTATCACAGGTCATGTTTATTTGCATACTTTTCTAGCTCTATGCTTGTTTGATTCTGGTGCATCTCATAGCTTCCTGTCATTAGAGTTTATGCATAAACACCATCTAGTAGCTACACCTACTGCGAGATTAGTAGAGTGATGACGGGAGGCGGACCAGTGCCTATTAGAGCTATCTATAGATGCTCTATTTTTATAGCCGGGAGAGAGTTCAAGGGACGATTCTTTGTGATGCCACTCACCGGTTATGATATCATATTGGGATGGACTGGCTTAGCTATGCCAATACATCTATAGACTGTCATGAGGGTAGTATTCTGTTCAGTCCCTCAGGCACAGCACCATTCAGTGTCAGGAGGACAGGGCCGAAGATCAGCCTAGAGCCGAACTGTTGTGCGACAGTTGGGGACGTAGCACCGCCACACCCTATTATTAGAGAGTTTATGGATGTATTTTCAGAGGATCTTCCAGGGCTTCGCCTGACAGAGATGTGGAGTTCACTATAGATTTAGTACCGGGTTCATCACCAGTATCCCGGGCTTGCTATAGAGTGAATCCCAAGGAGGCCGTAGAGATGAAAGAGCAGATTGATAACCTATTGAAAAAGGGTTTCATTCGATCTAGTGCTTCTCCATGGGGAGCGCCAGTGCTCTTTGTGCCTAAGAAGGATGGTACCGTTCGGTTGTGAATTGACTACCGGGCCTTGAATGCCATCACCATTAAGAACAAATATCCTCTGCCCAGGATAGATGATTTGTTCGACCAGTTGAGTGGGGCGAAGGTGTTTTCCAGGATAGACTTGAGATCCGGGTACCACCAGGTGAAGGTCAGGGCAGCAGACATCCAGAAGACGACGTTCAACACGAAGTACGGGCAGTATGAGTTTCTGGTGATGCCATTTGGTCTCATAAATGCGCCAGCTGTCTTTATGAATTTGATAAATAAGATATTTCACCAGTATCTGGATAAGTTCGTCATAGTGTTTATCGACGACATCCTGATATACTCGAAGACGCCGGAGGAGCATGCAGAGCACTTGCGAAAAGTTTTGGAGATTCTGAGGTAGGAGAGGTTGTTTGCCAAATTGTCGAAGTGCGAGTTCTTTTTAGATCGAGTGGAGTTTCTCGGCCATGTAGTTACTGGAGAGGGAATTTCGGTGGATCCCAGGAAGATTGCTGCAGTTGAGACATGGAAGGCTCCGACGTCAGTTTCAGAGATCAGGAGCTTTCTGGGTTTAGCAGGCTATTATAGAAAGTACGTCCAGGACTTTGCTAGGATAGCTGAACCCATGACGAAGCTGACGCGAAGGACGTAGAGTACATTTGGTCAGAGGACTGCCAGGCAGCGTTTGAGGAGCTGAAGAGGAGGCTGACGACCGCTCTAGTTCTGACTTTACCTTCAGGTTCTGGAGGTTTCACCATATACAGTGATGCTTCAGGGAAAGGGCTAGGATGTGTCCTACAGCAGCATGGAAAAGTGATTGCTTATGCATCTAGGCAATTACGGACTCACAAGCGGAACTATCCTACCCATGACCTAGAGTTAGCTGCGGTGATCTTTGTACTCAAGTTATGGAAACATTATTTATACGGAGAGCGTGTGAAAATCTTTACTGACCACAAAATCTTGAAGTATGTGTTCACGCAGAAAGAGCTGAACATGAGGCAAAGACGATGGTTGGAGTTGATGAAGGACTTCGACATCGATTTACAGTATCACCCCGAGAAGGCAAATATGGTGGCGGATGCGCTGAGCAGGCATCCGATGGTATGGTATCTGATGATAGATCGACATTTGCGGGAAGATCTGGAAAAGCTCGGTATTGAGCTAGTTCGGCCAGGATCAGTGATACAGATGATGGCGCTTGACATTCAGTCAGGTTTGATAGAGCAGATCAGGGAGGCACAGTCTACAGATGAGAGCCTTCGCAGACTTCGAGCCCAGGCTTTAGCTGGATTGCTGGATGACTTCACTGTAGCAGAGGATGGATCCTTGAGGCATGACAGCCGATTGTGCGTGCCGAATGGAGAGCTGTAGAGAAAGTCTTGCAGGAGGCGCACCGATCGAGATATTCTATTCACCCTGGTGCTAACAAGATGTACCGTGACTTGTGGGAACATCTTTGGTGGCACGAGATGAGAGATGTATCCCGTTTTATTTCGAGATGCCTAGTTTGCCAGCAGGTCAAGGCGGAGCGCCAGAGGCCAGCTGGTCTGTTGCAGCCGTTACCCATTCCCGAGTGGAAGTGGGAACATATTACGATGGACTTTGTCTCAGGGCTTCCTCGTTCCCAAGTAGGGAAAGATGCCATTTGGGTCATCGTGGACAGGCTGACGAAGTGTGCGCACTTCATACCCTTCAAGGTGGGGTTTTCTACCGAAAAGTTGGCGGAGCTATACATGCAGCAGATAGTTTGCCTACACGGAGTGCCAGTGAGCATCGTGTCAGACAGAGACAGCAAATTCGCGTCCCACTACTGGAGGAGCTTATAGGAGGAGTTAGGCAGTAGGCTCAAGTTCAGTACGGCGTACCACCCGTAGACAGATGGGCAGTCCGAGAGGACGATACAGACACT